>CANXYC011232602.1:0-21686 GCA_948193065.1 Aleurites moluccanus | reverse complement strand
TTTTATTTTGCGTGATATATATATATATATATATATATATATATATATATATATATATATATATATAGAAGCTCTAGCTAATTAATTAATTCGAATAATAAGTTTACAAGGTAAAATAATATAAATATATAATTTAATTTTTTTAATTTATTTTCACCATGAAATATATAGCCGATCCTAATTAATTTTGGGATGAAGGTTAAGTAATTATTTAATAAAATTTTTTGATATAACTGTTAGATTTTTTTGTTCATAACATATGCACCATATTTGTTTGGTTACTGACAGCTGAGTTAACTATTCGGTAGTTAAACAATTGTTATTTACAAAAATTCTAATTTAAATTTTTTTTTGAAAAAGCTCATACTTATTTAAATAAAAAGATTAAATTATTCTTTTTAAAATAATATTTAAATATAGAAGTGAGCAATTGTTCGGTTTAGTTTGAACCAAACCAAATTTTCCAAAACCGAATAAACCAAACTATAATTTTTAGAAACCAAACCAAACTGAAAATTTTCTTTATCAAATTGAACCGAACCGATATATTTCAGTTCGATTATTTCAGTTTTTTAATATATATATATATATATCGGTCGATTATGTTATTTTGATTTCCTTCAAAGAAAATCAAATCAAATCAAATTAATAAAAATTTCAAAAAATTAATTAAATCAAATCAAATTTTGAATCGAACTAAATCGATTTGACCAAACTAAATTTGGTTCGATTTTCAATTTTTTTCTATTTTTTCTCATCCTTATTTAAATAAAAAAATAAATATTAATATTTATTTTTAATATAATTAAATATATTAAAATAAATATTAATATTTATCTTTAATATAATTAAATATATTAACAGTTAATAATTAATAATAATTTTATGAATAAATTACAGGTAATAGTCATAAGTCATTATCCATCATGCAGCAGCTAGGAATTATCAGCACCAGCTACGTCAATCAAAATGCTCAGTGTTCTGAAGAAACAATTTCTAATGATGTTAAAATCCCACATCGACTAAAAATCAAGAGAAATTTAGTCTCAAAAAAAAACTTTTTTTTTTGCCTTCATACTTCGGTGGTACGCAGTGCCAGGAATATTCAGTGGAAACGACAGATAACTTTCTACAAATTTTCCAATTCTTTCACTCATATTATATGGTGATTTTTCAGCATCATAACCAAACAGAAACTTGGCTGTGAAATCACAAATTAACTGCAAGAACCAAAAAATAAAAAGAAATTAGAAAAATTGTACAAAAATACTGATTTTAATTAGTAATAATTAATAAATTAATTAATAGGTTGAGAGCTTGGAATATTACAGCTAAGCAGCATTTTTCAGTTCAACAGTTGTTTGAGTTGACCATGAATGTAGAGTTGTGTTAATTATATCTTCTATTTGAGAAATCAATTTTTCATTGAGCCTTTCAGGACCGAAATGAGTCAAGAAAAGACCTCTTCAATACTTGTGAATATAACCAGTAGCTCCACTTGTTCTTGTTTCACCATCTAATACAAAAAGGTTGGAAAATGTATCCATATACCACAATTCCACTGATCTTCTTTCTTGACTAAAGATGTAATGGTTTAGTTCAGGATCAGCTGAAAATATAATGGGTCGACCAGCAATGTTACTTCGGAAAATAGGACCATATCTGAAATTAAATATATAAAAAAAAAATTATAATGAAAAATGTCAAATAATCTCAAACAGATTTAGAAATAATGCAATAAATTAAACGATTTAATTTATAATTCAAGAAATGAAATTGTTTTATATATATATATATATATAAACCTTTGGAGTCTCTTTTTGATGAATGGATGAAGATCAAGAGAATAGCTAGGATTTAATAACTGAAGAGTCTCACCAATAAGAGGAAATCCCATGGAACCTGGAGGAAGAACACCATTGCATTTTGGGTTTCTCCATTTGTTAATCAAGTAAGTAAAGTATATAACCAATAAAGCTACAAAGATAAACCCAATAATCAACATTTCTCTGATTGTGAGTAATTACAAATATAAATGTAGATTAATAATTAATCACACCAATATTTTTTTTTTTTTCACAAACAACAAAAAACCCAATTATCAAGTAATGATAAATAAATTAATAATCACACAAAGAGTTTTTTTCTTTCTTTTTTATTCCATGAACTCTGAACTGAATCTTTACTTCTATATATAGGCCTTTCTTATTTTCTTGAATAGTTTAGCTTAACAAAAGACAGACTCATCGGGCATTAATACTTCGTGACTTACCAGTTACTATTTTAATAATCGAAGTTGTTGGCCTGTTGTGTCTTAACAAAACTGTAAATAGCCATATTAAAGATTGGGTACTTGGATCAAAATAATAAAAACGTTGGGCTAATACAAAAGAAAGTATTGGGTTTGGGCCATGTTAAAGTTAATTGGTAACTACTACTAACTGTCCATTGCCTAATAAGCTTTCATGAGATGTTTAAATATTTAATCATAAAATTTAATCACTGTTTATAAATATAGATATTAACAATTGAAAAATTATTGAGTATTTGAATGTTCAATTATTAAAAATCAATAGTATTTGGATATCCAACTATAAAACATAATTTTTATTTAAAAATACATGAGTCAACAATCGAAAAATTATTGAGTGTTTGAATGAATACTAATTGCCGATTCATTTTTTTTTAATCAGTAAAATCTAATAGCAGGTAAAAATTTAATAGCAGATAAAAATTATAATTACGGATTAAAATTTTTGCCAAATGGGAAAAATAATACTTTTATCTCGATGAACAACTACTAAATGAAATGAAAATCACGCACCAACTCAAAGGTGATGAGTTAATATTTTGTAGAGGAAATTACAATGTATACGATATGTTATTTTTTTTTTTACATTTTCAATTAATATACATTTCAAATATACGTTTTTTGCTATTTTTTTTCTTTCTTTAAGATGGTTTAGATAAAGTGGGAAGAAGATGTAAATGGGATGCAGGCGAACAAGAGGCACTCGAGAGCGAGAATTCAAGTCAATTCTCTTTGATAAGTATGTTTTTTTGTTTTTGTGATGACGATATTAGTTATGATGTCTTTGAGTACTTTTGAAACATGATTGTTCCAGTTATGCAAATAGTACTTGCTAAAGCTGAATTCAATATGTAGGTGAACATGGGAACCAATATGAAACCATTGATATTATCTCTGTTTCTTATCACATTACTTTTTTCTTGGATGTCCTCTGTATCCAATGATTGATTGGTCAAGATCGACTTGAAAAATATGAAATTGGATCAAAACAGCTGACTCACTGCTCTTCTGGAGTCAAAAAATACAAGGGTATTGAGAGCTTCTGCAAGGAAATATGGTTTACAGGCTAAATGAGAAATGGGTAAATAAAGCAAAGAAACAAAAGAGAAAGAAGATAATAAGAAATTGCAGTCGTGAAAGTTTTGAATGGCGATATATTTGATTGTTATCCAATTTCATCTTGATGGGTGCATTTGTTACAAATTGGCAATGAGCGTTGCTTTTATGTTTTTATTATTTTTTTAATTTTTATATTATATAATATGTGAGTGCCACGTAAGAAAAAATAATTTTTAATTTTCACATTAATAATTTTTGACAATATTTATTAAATTAGCACTAATGTATCAAACGACATTAGACTTAATATATTAAATTATCACAGGAAAAATCACAACTCCATTTAAAATAAGTGTAAAATCACAAAATATGTTATATTTTCTCCTAATATATATATATATATAGTGGAATTAACTTACTGTAAAAATAAATATATATTCAGTATTAAAAAATAAATATAATTTTTAATAATCAAATCAATTAACTTATCAATTATTGGATTAGAATATTATAGAGTAAAGAAATATTAGGAAAAGCTTGTAGTCTTATTCAAGTCATAGATATATAGAGATAAGGGGCACTGTCCTTCCTTAATTTTTGAGTTTTTTTAGGATAAATTATAATTTAATTTTTGAATTTTAATAAAATTAATAATATGATTATTTTGTTTTGAACAATTAACTTTTAGTTCTTGATAAAATACTATTTAATTATATATTTTTTATTTTTTTTATTTTTCTTTCGTTTTCTTTTTAATTTTTCTTTCTCAATTTCCTTTATTTTTCTTTTTAATGATATTATAATAATTTTTAATTATTTTTAATTGAAATATATATTTAATATTTTTATATTTTTTAAATTAATTTATTTTATTATCATAATAACATTTTTTAAATTTTTTAGGTCATTGTTAAAATTGAAAAGTCTCTCTTCCTAAGATTTCTACATTCGTCGCTGTTTCAAATGATGGAGTAATGCCACTATGGGCTAAAGAAACGATTTTTGGTGGGCTTAAATATTAGAGATTTTAGCGTCTAATCATGATATTAGCTATGATAGTCTTGAGTACTTTTGAAACGTAATTGTTCCAATTATGCAAATAGCAATTGTTAAAGTTGAATTCAATATTTAGGTGAACATGAGAACCAATTTGAAACCACTGACATTGTCTCTGTTTCTTTTCACACTGAATTGGATCAAAACAGCCGCCTCGCTGTTCTTTTTGAGTCAAAATATGTAGAGGCATTGAGAGCTTCTGCAAGGAAATATGGTTTATGAGGTAAATGGAAAATGGGAAAATAAAGCAAAGAAAAAAAAAAAAGAGAAAGAAGATAATAAGAAATTGCAGCCATGAAAGTTTTGAATGAATGATCAAATTGAACGTTATTCAATTTCATCTTGATGGGTGCATTTGTTACAAATTGATTATTAGCGTTGCCTCTGTGCTTTTATTTTTTTAAAATTTTTATATTATATGATATGTGGGCACCACATAAAAAAATGATTTTTAATTTTCACGTTAATTATTTTGACAATATTAAGTAGATTTTTACTAATATATAAAACGACACTAAGTTCAAAATATTAAATTATCATGAAAAAAATCATAACCCTATTTAAAATAAGCGTAAAAACACATTATACATATATAATCGAATTAGCTTACCGTAAAAAATAAATATATATTTAATAATAAAATCAATTAGCTTGTCAATTATTAGACTAGAATATTGTGGAGTAAAGAAATATTAGGAAAAGGTTGTAAGGTAATGGCACTATAGGCTAAAGAAACGATTTTTGGTGGGCTTTAAATATTAGAGATTTTGGCGTCTGATAAATTTCGAGTCAAAAAACAAAGAAGCGATTATTGGTTGGATTGGATCTTCTTCCAAAATTCTCAGGCTAAATCATCCATATCTTTTTAGTAATAATTAGATTATTGTTTTTTGGGGTTAACATTTGATTGCTGCACTTTTGTTCGATCCGGTGCTCGACGCATTTTCATTGAGTTACCAGTTAGAATTAAATTGCAGATGCCCCATTACCATTACTACAATTGGATAATCATGAAGAAGGTGCTGCTTGATTAGGGTTAAAAAGGAGCTTATCAGTACTAGTAAGTGTGAGCTTTAGCTACTGCTATATTCTTCATATTGGTTGTTTTTTGTTTTGGTGGTGAACTGGTAATGGTAGAGATTAGACTAGTGAGAGCACTGTTCATTTATTTTGTAAATACTCAAAATTTAATTGAATTATTAAAAAAATAACAAGTGGGTTTAGAACTTTAGAGATTGTTTGTTTAAATAAATAAAATTTGAATATAAAAATAAAAAAGTTCTATTCTTTCTAAAGTATCGATGAAATGAAGTAGATAATTTTATTTTATTTTTTAATATATTTAGTTGTGTTTGCTTTGTAAGAAAGTGGTGCTGAAAGAAAAGAATCAAACACAGAATACAAGTTATTTGGATCTCTTTCAGGTTCTCTTCTTCTCTCTATCGATTTCTCAGAATCAATCATTTATCTTTTTTCAACTGTTATTCTCTTCAAACCCAGATCTTTCCTTCATTGGGTCCTTTCTTATATAGCTGAGATTTTGGGTTAATTTGATTTGAACAGAATTCCATGTTTTTCTTTGATATTTTTTTAGATTCCAGTTTAATTGTTTATGTTTATGTTTTTTTTTTTCCTTGCAGTTCTAATCTGGAAAGAAGCTTTAATGGCAAACAAGTCGAAACCAAAATCCAGCAAATTAGCTGTCTACCTTTACATACCCAATCTTGTTGGTTGGTTTCTACTACTGTCTCCTCCTTTTATCTCTTTTTTGTACTGTTAATATACCTTTTTTATGCAAAGAATAGCAGTTTACATTGCATTAGAATATTTGATGTGTATTTATGTATGCATGCATGAATTAGTTTATTATGTTTTATATGTTTATGGGTGCTATGCAAATGCAGGGTACACAAGGGTTCTCATGAATTGTTTTGCCTTTGCTATATGCTTTTCCAACAAAAGGCTTTTCTGCCTTCTTTATTTTATTAGGTGAGATATGATTTCATGAAGTTTCTTTCAGATTGTGATCTTCATCATTTTCAGGGTGTGCAGAAATGGAAATCTAATATGATTGATATTTTCTTATTACAGCTTCGTTTGTGATGGTGTTGATGGTTGGTGTGCCCGTAAATTCAATCAAGGTATGGGTTCTTACCTAACCTTTTTATTGCCTCTCTTATGAAATTTAGATAATTTCTAAAACACCAACCCCCTTTCTTGGGTTTGTATGAAAACACTTTACACCTTATCATTTTGAACATATGCCCTTGAGTTTCAATTTTAATATTACAGATTAGTCCTCAAATTTTAAGTTTTGCACATATAGCAGTGCAAGGACTGAAGCACATGATTCTTTTTATTTTTATTTTATTTTATTTTATTTTATTTTTTAACATAGCGCCTTGAGTGTTTCCATGCAAAACCTCTGGGGTTTTAGTAACCATTCCTATGAAAGTTTTACAATATATAATTAAAAACTTTATGTAGATTGAATTACTAAATAGTTGCCTTTTGTTCATGACACACAAAAGTAGGAGGGCTTATGTTTTAGATTATTTATCAAATTGATTATTTAGATTTTCTTTGCTAGATATGCTAATCCTGGTATGCAGGCCATTATGCTTTGTTTTGCAACATGCACTTCTGAACCTTTTGCGTCGTCTTGATGATATAGTGACTTGCATCTGAATTAGATGGCATGGTAATGGATATATTCAGCTAACTTTGAGGCTGACTTAGGATGTTAGAATATCCATCTTTAGTAATTAGTGGTTTTTTACCTGAAAGGTTAATATATGTTACTAGAGAGCCTTCTTCTGTTAAGAGGCTAATAAGTGAGATATACCAAAACTTCTATTCCATGTTTGCAAGTGTGTTATGATTCTTCCGTTTTCAGCAGAAATTAATAGTTGCTTATGAATTAATTACTAAGGTTAAATGTCTCATTCATCTCTCCCCTTTTTCAGCATCAACTTTTGGTGCTGTTTTGGACATGGTAACAGATAGGTGAAATTCCAATTCTCAATAGTTACACTTGCCTATTTGAATTAATCCTTAATTTTGAGACTTATTTGTTTCTCCTTAACTGATTTGATTAACATGTTTTCCGTCCAGGATTAGCACTGCTTGTCTACTAGTAATACTTTCTCAAGTGTACAGGTAATAATTTTCTCATTTATTTCATGCTCACAACAATTACAGGAAAGCGTATGCATGCCAATTTGATCTCTTTTTGTTTTGGATTTGTTTTATGTAGACCTGGGTTGGTCTTTGTTTCTTTGCTTGCGTTAGATATTGCTAGCCATTGGCTGCAGATGTACAGGTAACTTTCCTTTGTATAACATGGATAATCCGTTCTCTTTAACATGGTCCGCATGGATTATTCTAGTTAAATAGGAGGTTTATTCCTTAATTAGAGTTTGTTTTGTATTTGCTGGATCTGGATATTTGATACTTCAATTGCAGTACATTCTTGTTAGGCAAAGCTAGCCATAAAGATGTGAAAGACAGCAGTAATTGGCTTTTCAAGGCTTACTATGGAAACCGGATGTTCATGGCTTACTGCTGTGTAGCATGTGAGGTAATTATAGTTTTGGTCTGTCTATTTGCTCAGTTAATTCTTTATTCAATTACCATTTTTCTCTTTATCTGAGTCTGTTAAGTCTGCAGGTTCTCTATATAATCTTATTTCTTGTTGCAGAAAAAGAGAATGAAAACTTGATGAATGTAAGCCCTTATTTGGCAAGCATAATCTTTTTATCTCAGAATGAATATAGGATTTCCTTTGGTTATCTTGATTTCTTATATATATTATTTTCAGGTCTTAAATATGTCTATAAAGGAGTGCTCAGCTACCTCTTTTCTACTTGGCTTAAGTTTGTTCGGATGGGCAATCAAGCAAGTTGTAAATATCATACAGGTAGTTACCAATACTTTAATCATTCCATTTTAGTTTGCATCAACCAAATATTTTTGACAATCAAAAGTCTTCTGTACGTTTATTGATGTTGAAATTCTTGTCCACACTCCTAAATTGATAGAATGACACTTTGGATTCTTGAAAATTGATTTTTTGAGTTGCATATCCAAATTTTACTTTATGAACAAAAATAGGGAATACCTTTTCCCGATCTTGGGCTAGAATTTTTTACTTGTGGAATTCTAACAATCTTTAATTCTTTATGTAAACACTAACATTGTTAAATCACAGAACTGTTGAAACACCTAGACAAGTGTTCATTCACCCAGCCACCAATGTACTGAAAACTTAGAAGTTGGCTTATAATTTAATTTAATTATGATGGAATTAACATATTAAAAGAAAATAGATCCTTATTGCCTCTAGTTAAAACCATGGAACTGAGTTCTCAAGTTACTATGTTATATTATTGCTAACTTGAATATTTACTCTGTCCAAGTAATCAAATCTGTTAGTTTGATGTGATCTGGATTGTTATGCAATTCTTTTGGTGATTTCAGATGAAAACAGCAGCAGATGTTTGTGTTCTGTATGACATCAACAAAAAGGAGAAGCCTTGATACGTTTTACTTTTCCTTGTTCTGCATTCAGCATCCATGGCCTATGCGTAGGGCTTCTAGTCAGAATGTTTAAAGTGGCAAATGAGAGCTTTCAATTGGCGATTCAATGGAAGCAAGTGACAGATTTAACTCTCTTTTTTCTGGTTGTGTCTAATGGGATGAAACAATGATTATACAAATAATGAGGTCTTCACGCATGCTACAATTGTAAGCTTAGCAATGATTAACTATTTTTTTTACTTTGTGGGAGGCTAATGACTTGCTAAATATTCATTTGTTTATTCTTAAGCTTGTGCACTACTGAAGACATGTATGGTGATGATTGCTCTACTTGGAACTACATATGTAGGACTAACGAGTAATTTATGAGTTTGCCATGAATTATACTCTGAACAAATGAAGCAAGTGTTGAGCATTTACAAGTTTTCTGCAACTTGTTATGTGGTGCAAGTAGAGGTGGCCAATGGGTTGGTATGGTCACTACAGATTTGAATCAAGAGTAGGGTTGGATTATTTTTAAATAAAATTAATGTTTTTATTAGTTTATCCCAGCTTGGATTACGTATTATATTGAATCAAAGTCAAAACATGATCCTTTGGATAATATAGATTAGTTCTCAACGGATTCTGAGTAACTTTGGATTTTATACAAAATTCGGATGAGGTCCCAGTCAAAATTTTGAAATCTGTAGTTTTGTTTGAATGAATTTCATGAATGACACTATTTACTATATTTTTAAAATTAACTTAAAAGATCACTGAGTTTAGGGTCTATCAAATGGAAAGATCTTTCTCATAAGGTTTCAAGATTTCTGTCAGTCAATTTTTTTTTTTTAAAAAAAAAGCATTTTAATCCAAAATTATCCTTGAAAAATAAGAACGACATGCCGTTCTATGTTTTAGTACGACCCATTAAAAAAACGCTTATTCCTCGAACCACCACAGTAAATGTCTCCCATGGTTTTCGTCTCCCTCGACACAATCACCCACCAATCGGTATCCAAGAACAATCTTCTTTGTTAACGGAGTTCATGTACTTGACTCTATTTCTCAAGGGATTAACAATTGTCTTCTTCATAACTTTTATGATGTAACTCATTAAAAAAAAGTATGATGTAATTTAGTAGGCTTTAGCCTCTCTTTATAAAAAACAAGGAATCTTCCTTAGTAAGTGTTTTTGAATTGCTAACCTATTCAATCTCCTAACTAATTTAACTCTCAAGTTTTGTTGCTTCCCAATATGAATTATTAACAATTAATTAGGGTGGTAATTCACATTAGTGGATGATATTTAAATGGTATTGATATATATTTATGATAGGATAAAAATTAATATGAATATAATACGATTAATTTATTATGTTAAAAAATAAAATAAAAATATAATTCACTTAATTAATTTATAACATGATATAATATAAATAATAAATTTAAAATTTAAAATTAATTATTTTTTATTTTAATATTTAAAAATTATTAAATTTATTAAATTAATTCATATTAATTTATATTATTACATAAAATACAATTAAATATAAACTTATAGAGAATATTAAAAACAATATTCATATATAAATATTTTTTAAATCATAAATTAACACAATACTTCACATGAATAATAATGACTCAAATGTATTATTTTCGAGTTAGCAAATCAACACAAAAACGTATGATTTTTTTTATATCACAATTAGATCGACATAAAATTGATACTAATATAATAATTTGTAATTTAAATCTGTTAATTTTATATTGAATTCATATTATATTATCATGTTTAATATTGTTTAATATTGTCTGCCCTACACTTAATTGTGAAATTGCTTCGTATATCTTAGTAGTGCTTGGTAACGAAGATGGACCATTATAGTTATAATTTAGGTCATTGTTTTGAAATTTAAATTGAATTGATTAATTTAATCAAAAAATTAGAAATCAATTGACTGATTGATCTAATTCAACTTCAAATATCTGTCCTTTAAAAATTAGGATCAAACTCGATAATTCAATCGGATATCCAATGAACCATATGACTCGAATCAATTTTTTCAAATTTAATGGATCATGAAGTTTTCTAGCGTTTTGATTCAAAACGACGCGGTTTAGCACTTGGGCCAAATTTCCTCTTCTCCTTTGTGGTGGCCCAAACTCTTCTTAAGTCCAAACCTGCTTCCCATACGTTAGCCAACGCTCCAACTTGATTGCTCAATTTTGAGCCAGTTAACATGCATATCCAATTTTTTTTTCTTTACTTTATGTTATCGATGTGGGATCACTTTCTTTAATTCATGTGCTCCATCTTCTATTCCTTTATGCACTGCCACTTCCATTTTGATGCTTCCTTTTCTTTACCGGCCACTTCCACTTCCATTTTATGCAATGCCCACTTCCATTTCCGCTTCCATTTGTGCTCCAGCTTCCATATATATATATATATATATATAAATTATAATATTAATAAAAATATATTTCTAATTAAATTCAATTAAAAATCTAAAATTAACTAAATTAACTAAACCAAAATATTTTTATTTAATTAAATTCAATTAAATAAATTTGACTTTTTTATTAAAAATAATTTAATTATTTAATTAAACTTATTATATATATTATATTTATTTGAGAATATAGATAATAAATGTCAAATTCTATAATAAAATTTATATATTGCTTTTTTTTTTAAAGTGTAAAAATAAGCTTGATGCTTTTTAAAAGTATAAAAATAATTCTCACGTTATAAAAATATTCTCTCCATAAATATTCTCTAGTCTAAATTAATTAATAATTTATTTAATTATTTTTCCTTACTTAATTATTAATATTTTAATTATCTTTAAAATAATTATACTATTTTTTAAAATAATTTTTATTAAATAAAATTTTAATTTGAAATAATTAGATTTAAAATTTTTATCTTTTTTATGTCATTAAAAGAATAAATAATTAAATATAGTTTATATTAAAATTTATATTATATAGTTTTATATTATATTTTGTGTTTTTATATTTTATTTAATTTATATTTTTTAAAAATATATTAATATACGGTAAAAATTAGTTTCAAATATTTTAACATGTAACATAATTAACACTTATATATATATATTAAAAAAATATTGTAATTGAATATAATTCATACATTTTAAATAAATTTTATCTCTTCACTTTTTTTTAGCAAAATTTTAAAAATATTCAATTTGTTGAATATTAAAAATTGATATCCTACATTTAATAAATTGAATATTTTTTAAAATTAGTTAAAAAAGTGAAGAGATAAAATTTGTTAAATATAGAAGTTATATTCAATTATAATATTTTTTAATACAAAATACGATAGAATAATATATATATAGAACAAAATTATTAATTATATTACATGTTAAAATATTTTAAAATAATTTTTATCGTATGTTAAAATATTTTTAATAAATAGAAATTAAATAAAAATATAAAAATATAAAATGTGATGTAAAACTATATAATATGAATTATGTTTAATTCTCTTAATTATATGAAAAGATAAAAATTTTAAATTTAATTATTTCAAACTAAAATTTTATTTAATAAAAATTATTTAAAAAAATATATGATTACTAATTTAGAAATAATTAAAACACTAATAATTAAGCACAAAATAAAATTAAATAAGTTAATAATTAATTTGAAATATGAAATATGTCACACCTCAACTTCAGTGGTGCGACGGTCCTAGGGTAAGGGTAGGTTTAAAGCCACCATAAACCCATAGAACTCACATATCCTGAATCTCATACACATTTATATCAAGTACATATATCATTTAATAATCATTTCTAGCATCTATATAAACACAATTTATTTCTTTAGATATATCATTTCATAATTTTCTCTTCTTTCTCACTAATCAAAGGATGTATCCCACATCACTAAGAAACAAGGGTAACCCCAAAAGGTAACAAATTATACATCAAAATATTATCATCTCCAATGACTAACTACGGAGTCTAGAGTATACTCTCAATACAAATTGTACCATAATACCATATAATGAATATACATAAATGTATTTCAAAAATAATAATAATAATAATAATAATTACAATAAAGGCTTATTGGAAGAATAAGTCAAGAAACTTGATCTTCTCTACTAGCTCCCTCACGAGCTACACTATCACCTGAAATCCACAAAAGAGTAGTGAGCTTTCAACTCAGTAAGATATGAACATGCAATATGAAAGAAATATACATATATATATATATATTAATCCAAAGGAAACATCAATTCCAAGAACATGGGTAAGAATCATCATGTGGTTAGGCTTATAAGAAATAGAAGTGCTCACAATCGAATAACACTATCAAATATTATGGTAGAACTACAGAGTGAATCAGTAGCCATGCTACCTATCACAACAGAGTGCATCGGTAGTCCTTGGTACCTTATCGCAAACGCATGCTTGGTCAGACATACGACTAGAGCTCATGGTCCCCTCTAGGTGGAACACTGGTAAAAATCCTACTAGCTAGGTTCCCAAAGTGCACGATGGACCAATGAATTTACTCTCATTGGGAAGAGTGTTCTATCCATAGGGTCATATGGTTTCAATCTCACAAGAAACATATTGGTCACAAGACCATCAACATATATCATAATTTCAATCAAGTTTATCAACAAGTTTATCAAGTAGGAATCATGTGAACTTGATCCAAGAAGGTTGACCAAGTCACTCACATTATATATATACATGATAATCTCATGAACAAATGGTAAATTTCAGTTTTAGGATATCATAAAATCTTCATTTAATAATTCGATAATACAATGTCAAGTATATGGAAATTTTATGGGTGAACAATAATAATATTTAGTTATACCAATTCAAAGAAGCAATAAACAAATGCAATGTTCATACTTACCTCTACACAATTTACTCCCGAATTACTTTAACAGTTAGCTCAACAATTATCTCCTCAAATTCCTTGATTTTCTCCTCTTAAGAAATTTCCCCAAATATTCAAAATTAGGGTTTTTCTTAATCAATAATACTCAATATGATTTCTTAACATTTAACCATATTAGAGTTTCTATTTCTAATTCCCAACATCAATTAATTCAACTCTTAAAGGAAAATCTGTATTTAATTTGGATTTACTGTTAACGCTACTATTCATGACAGTTCATAAATTCTAATTCCTCTTGACAGTTCATAAATTCTTAATTCCTCTAACATTAATTACAATGTGTATCCTTAAAATGCTTGCAATAAATTCTATATACCTATGATTAATTATTCTAACTGTCAGACTTAATTAATCTAAAAGAAAATGAAATTTGAAAAAATTTACCTTATTTCTCCAATACTGAATTTCTGAGATATTCTGCTTAAATCTGACAATTACTGCCTTAAAATATGCTAATCTAGAGATTTAATGCATTAATTTTGAGTATTAATATCTTAGACAATAAATGGAACTGATCTGAGAAAAACCGAAGAAGAATGAAGAAAAGAAGAAAGAAAATCATGGAGAAAAATCATTACTGGCACTGGGTTAAATAGGCCACTGCCCAAAATCCCGCTCGCCAACCTGCCTCGGCAATGCTACCTCGCATAAGCCAGCTCGCACTTCCCAACTCGCCAAACTGCTCCGGCAATGCCACTTCGCTAATCCCACTTTGTATATCCAATTCGCATATGCCACCTCGCATATGCTGCCTTGCCAAACTCTCATCGTGAACTCCTCTTCGCATAATGCCTCTTCGCATAATGCCTCTTCGCATAATGCCACCTTGCCTTTTCCTCTTCGCCAAATCCTTCTTCGCATATGCCACCTCGCATATGTCTCTTCGCTAATTGCTACCTCAGTAATCTCACCTCGCCACTTCGCCACTGCGCTTGCTAGCATTGCCAGCTCGCAACACCAATCTCTGCTGAGCTGAAACCTTTCCTCGACAACTTATACTTAACCAGCTCGAAAATGAGCTACAAACATCCAAACTTCCTGATTCTTTTTGCCACTTAAAATTGACATGCAGGGACTCAACATATTCAAAATTCAAATCACAAAGGCAACTACACAGATCATGGTGACTCTCTAAATGTCACCTAGACTTACTGTCCAAAATCCATCCGAACAGACCTGAGAAATTCTACTCTCCACTGAGTTACACTTATCCAAATTTCCCAAAATTTTATAGCCAATATCAAAACACATAAAGGAACATTTCTTATGTTTACACCTTTGGCTCAAACTGCATCAGTTATTCCCAGAAAATTCAAACATACCTAGATTTCCTGCAGACATAATAAACCAGACAGGTTCTGCTCAAGGAGGCATAACTCCTCATACACACAGAATTTTACTATAATATTTAACAGAATTGAAGATGAGACATAGAACCACAACTTTTATATTTTACATTTTACCAAATTATTTCTTTAAGATCATGCAATCAGCCTCACAAAATCCTGCAACCAGAAATTTTCTGCATTCCTCAAACATTCATATTTTTCAATTAATTGAATTTCTTCAATCATACAATTAATTAAAATGACAAAAAAATTTGCAAATATTACAATCTTCCCCCCTTAAATAAATTCATCCTCAAATTTATAATACCCTACCTTAAGCCTGAAATAGATGGGGATATTTATCTTGCATGCTTCGCTCACTTTCCCACGTACACTCTTCTATAGCTTGGTTTCTCCATAAAACCTTAACCATTGATATCTCCTCGTTCCTTAGCTTCTTAACCATTTGATCCACTATTGCAATTGGGATTTCTTCATATGATAAATCCGGTTGGAGATCCACTTCCGGCACTTGTAGCACATGAGAAGGATCAGCAACATACTTCCGAAGCATCGATACATGAAATACCGAATGCACCTTTTCTATGCTAGGAGGCAAAGCCAACTTATATGAAACCTCCCCAACCTTACTCAAAATTTCAAAAGGTCCGATAAATCGTGGAGACAACTTGCCTCTCTTACCAAACTGTAGAACTCCTTTCATTGGAGAAATCTTTAGAAATACAAGATCTCCAATGGAAAATTGAAGATCCTTCCTCTTTGGGTCAGTATAGCTCTTTTGATGACTGAAAGCTGTCTTCAATCTTTCTCGGATCAATGGAACCTTTTCTGAAGTATATTGTATCAACTTCGGTCCTTCGATATACTTTTCTCCAATCTCATCCCAACACAATGGAGATCTGCATTTCCTTCCATTTAAAGCTTCATAAGGAGACATCTGAATCGTGGAGTGATAGCTGTTGTTGTAGGCAAATTCTATCAATGTCAAGTGAGCATCCCAATTTCCTCGAAAGTCTAGAATGCACATCCTTTGCATGTCTTCTAGAGTTTGGATGGTCCTCTCTGATTGCCCATCTGTTTGCGAATGGAAAGCTGTGCTGAAATCGAGCTGAGTACCCAGACATTCTTACAATTTTTGCCAAAACCTCGATTTAGACTGAGTACCTCTATCTGAGATAATCAAAATTGGAACTCCATGAAGTTTGACAATCTCATCCACATAAATTTGGACATACTGAGAAGCTCCATAAGTCATCTTGACTGGCAAGAAATGAGCTGATTTGGTTAATCTATCTACAATGACTAATATCGAGTCATAGCCCCTTGAAGTCCTTGTCAATCCAACCACAAAATGCATAGTTACTCTCTCCCATTTCCATTCCGGAAATGGCAACTCTTGGAGTAACCCCGATGGTTTCTGATGCTCGAACTTGACTTGTTGACAAGTCAGACATTTGGCTACATATTCTGCAACATCTCTTTTCATTCCACTCCACCAATATGAATTCTTAGTATCATGGTACATCTTCGTTGCACCTGGATGCACATTATACTTGGCATGATGTGCTTCCTTAAGAATTATATCTCTCAAATTATCAACTACTGGAACACATAGCCTTCTACCATGTCTCAACATGCCGTCATCCACATTAAATCCTGGAGGTTTTTCTAATCCCACATCATTCTTTTTCTTCACCAACTGAGGGTCTTTGTCTTGAGCTTCTTTAATTTGATCAATGAGAAGTGGCTTGACTTGGAAATTTGCCAACAGCACTCCTGAATCTGACAATTCTAAGTTGATCCCTATATCATGCAATCTCTGCATTTCCCTCACTAAAGGTCTTCTACTCACTTGAATATGGGCTAAGCTCCCCAAAGACTTCCTGCTCAATGCATCCGCTACTACATTACCTTTCCCTGGATGATACAAAATTTCACAGTCATAATCCTTAAGCAATTCAACCCGCCTTCTTTGCTTAAGGTTAAGATCTTTCTGCTGGAATATATACTTCAAACTCTTATGATCTGTGAAAATTTCACATTTCTCACCATATAGGTAGTGTCTCCAGATCTTCAATGCAAACACCACTGCAGCCATCTCAAGATCATGAGTTGGATAATTCATCTCATGCTTCCTCAACTCCCTAAAAGCATAAGCTATCACACTTCCATGCTGCATAAGCACACAACCAAGTCCCACTCTCGATGCATCACAATACACTGCATATCCTCCTTCACCTGACGACAAAGCTAAAACAAGTGCTATGGTGAGACAAGTCTTTAACTTCTGAAAGCTCTCTTCACATGCATCTGACTAGAGAAATTTAACTTGCTTTTGAGTAAGCTTACTCAAAGGAGCTGCAATCTTGGAGAAGTCTTGAACAAACCTCCTATAATAGCATGCCAAACCCAAGAAACTTCTAACTTTTGAAACATTTATGGGTCTAGGCCAGCTAAGAATTGCATCAACCTTTCTAGGATCAACCTTAATCCCTTCCTTGCTCACTATATGCCCCAGAAAACCCACACTCTCAAGCCAGAATTCACACTTCGAAAATTTGGCAAACAGCTGATACTCTCTCAAAGTCTGCAACACAATTCTAAGGTGTTCCTCATGCTCTTCTTTACTCTTAGAATATACAAGAATGTCATCAATAAACCCAATGATAAACTTTTCCAAGAATGGCCTGAACACCCTATTCATCAAGTTCATGAATGTAACTGGTGCATTAGTCAATCCAAACGGCAACACCAAGAACTCATAGTGTCCATATTTGGTCTGGAAAGCCGTCTTCGATACATCCTCATTCCGAATTCTCAACTGGTGGTATCCCGACCTCAAGTCCGTCTTGGAGAAATGACTTGCACCTTGCAACTGATCAAATAAATCATCTATTCTTGGCAAGGGATACTTATTCTTGATAGTTACCTTGTTGAGCTGCCTGTAGTCTATATATAGCCTCATAGAACCATCCTTCTTCTTTACAAAGAGTACAAGTGCACCCCATGGTGAACTACCGGGTCTAATGAATCCCTTGTCAAGTAAATCTTGCAACTAAATCTTCAATTCTTTCAACTCAATTGGTGCCATATGGTAGGGGAGGAATAGAAATCGGACTTGTGCCAGGTAGCAACTCTATACCGAACTCTATCTCTCTATCCGGTGGCAAACCAGGTAATTTTTCAGGAAATATGTCTGGAAACTCTTTGACTATTGGAATCTGCTCCATACTTTTCACCCTTACTAGTATCCCGGACATAAGCCGCAACCCTTCCTTAACAACATTCTTGTCCTGATGGTAGATATCACATTATATGGAACCTCACTCTGCTTCCCTTGAAACTCAAATTCCTCACTCGAAGGTGGCTTAAAAACAAGCTTCTTCCCATTACAATCTATAATGGCATAGTGCTTGGACAACCAATCCATGCCCAAAATCACATCAAACTCCAATACTGGCAATTCAATCAAATCCACATTCAAGCTCTTGTCACCTATGCTAACCACACAGGATGAATAAGAGTTCTGGACTTCAATCTCTTCTTCTAAAAGAGTAGAAACAACCAGCACACTTTCAAGCAATACACAGGGCACATGTAACTTCTTAGCAAAACACGATGACATAAAGGAATGTGTAGCTCCCGAATCAAATAATACTCTAGCATTCAAGGCTTGAATCGGAAGAATACCTGTAAACACTGTGTTAAATGCTTGGGCTTCATGCTGTGCTAGAGCAAAAACTCTCACTCTGCCTCTACCCATAGGAGTCAATCCAGAAGCCTGAGCCTCCTGCTGACCTGATCCTCTACTAGCCTTAACAATCCTGCTCAAAATACCTCTGCCTCTTCATGGCTGCTAACTGATGCTCCTCTCTCTACTCATATGAATTGTAGCCTGAGAAGCCTATGGTCTACCTCCAAAGGGTGGTTGTGGACAATTCTTGAGAAAATAACCTTTCTATCCACATCTGAAACAAGCTCCTGATGCATAATGACAAGGGCCACTGTGAAATTTGTCTCATGTAGGACACAGAGGTTTAGGAATCTCGGGTGATGCAAAGCTAGCTGAACCATGGCTCATCTAAGAAGTAGGTCCAGGAGTAGTCTGACTCCACTGTAGTCTCCCTAAAGATCCTGTATACCCACTTTTAGGAGCTGACTGATGGGCTACTACCATAATCTTCATCCCACTGTCTGGGTTGGAAGAACTATCAGCCTTAAACTTCTTCTTTTCAACCCTCTCTGATGTAGCTTCCATCTCCCTATTTTCAATTATTCTGGTCTTGTCCACCAGCTTAGAGTATGAATTAAATTCAAGAGCAGCTAGAAGTTTAAACAATGGAGCCACCAATCCTCTGTGGAATCGCTGAAGCCGTGCCGCTTCTATAGGCACCAATGCAGGAGCAAATTTACTAAGCTGACTGAATCTCCTAGCATACTCTGAGACACTCATGCCAGGGGTCTGAACTAATCTTTCAAACTCCAGGGACTTAGCTTCCCTCACACTCTCAGGAAGAAACTCATTAAGAACCATCTCCTTGAATCTCTCCCATGATAAATCTTTATTTTCACGAAGCATACCAGAAATGCTTCTTTTGAACCAATCCTTTGCTTCAACCTTCATTAAATAGCCCACAAATTCTGTATCCCTTCTATCCAAAATCTGCAGAATCTGAACTTTCTTTTCAATTTCCTCCAGGAAATTTGTAGGATCCATTTCCCCCTTATTTTCCGAAGGCTTAAGCTTTAAAAATCTTTCAAATGATATATCTTCCTCTTTATGCACAACCGGTGGTGGAACTACCGGAGGAACAGGGATTTCTGGAACTTGCATTGGAGGTACTTGCTGCTGCCTTTGCTGAGTAATGAACTCAGCTATCATTGCATAGTTCCTCTGCAGCTGGTCTAACTGCCGTGCCATATGAGCCATATCCACTGGTGGCACAGGAGGAACCTCATCACCTTCATTACTGCCTACAGAACCTTCTTCAGAAGTTAAATCCCACCTAGGACAGCCTCGACCTTGTCCTCTGCCACGACGTGGAGGCATCTCGATACTGATAAGAAGAAGAAACATTATCAGACTCACTATGCATATTTAACGCAGATATAAATACCAAAGGAAGACACAATTGGATGAGACACAAATCCTATGCTCCGTAGTTATCTTAATCAATACTTATACTAGTGCTCATGTATTTCTATCTATCTTCTATGCTAAGGATTATAAACCTATAGCTCTGATACCATCTCTGCCACACCTGAATTCCAGTGGTGCGACGGTCCTAGGGCAAAGGTAGGCTTAAGGTCACCATAAACCCATAGAACTCACATATCCTGGATCTCATATACATTTATATCAAATATAAATATCATACAATATCATTTCATAATCTATATAAGCATAATTCATTTCTTTAAATATATCATTTCATAATTCCCTCTTGTTCCTTACAGATCAAAAGATGTATCCCACATCACTAAGGAACAAGGGTAACCCAAAAATAACAAATTATACATCAAAATATTATCATCCCCAATGAGTAACTACGGAGCTCTAGAGTATACTCCCAATATATATTGAACCATAATAGCATATAATGATTATACAAAAATATATCAAAAATATTACAATGAAGGCTTCTTAGGAGAATGAGTCAAGAAGCTTGATCTTCTCTATTAGCTCCCTCACAAGCTACACTATTACCTGAAATCCACAGAAGAGGAGTGAGCCTTCAACTCAATAAGATATGAACATGCAATAGGAAAGAAATATACATACATATATATATATATATATATTTATCCAAAGGAAATATCAATTCCAAGAACATGGGTAAGAATCATCATGTGGTTAGTCTTACAAGAAACAAAAGTGCTCAAAATCGAATAGTACTATCAAATATCATGGTAGAATTACAGAGTGCATTAGTAGCCATGCTACCTATCACAACAGAGCGCATCGGTAGTCCTTGCTACCTTATCGCAAACGCATGCTTGGCCAGGCATACCCCTAGAGCTCGTGGTCCCCTCTAGGTAAAACACTAGTACACAACCTTACCAGCTAGGTTCCCAAAGTGCACGATGGACCAATGAATTTACTCTTATTGGGAAGAGCGTTCTATCCACAGGGTCATGAGGTTTCAATTTCACAAGAAATATATTGGTCACAACACCATCAACATATATCACAATTTCAATAAAATTTAACAAGTAGAAATCATGTGAACTTGATCCAAAAGGATTGACCAAGTCACTTTCATTATATATATATGTATATACATGGTAATCTCATGAACAATTGGTAAATTTTGGTTTTAAAATATCATAAATTTTTAATTAATAGTTCAATAATATAATATCAAGTATACAAGAATCGTATGGTTTAGCATTATGAATATTCGGTCATATCATCTCAAAGAAATAATAAA
>CANXYC011232469.1:0-11306 GCA_948193065.1 Aleurites moluccanus | reverse complement strand
ATTGATTGATACCTATGTTATTGACACCTATTATTTATTGGGATGCATGTGAATTCACTGAGTATCATCTATACTCACCCCTTTCATTTGTTTCCCCTTTCAGGAGAGGATTAGAGCAGTAGAATCCAGACTTCTACTTCTATGGAAATTCTGCCACTGATTTCAGATATATTGATAATTTCTTTTATTTTGAACAATATGTATTTTGGTGTTCATAATATGGCTGCTCCATGGGTAATGTATGGGTTAGCTAAGAAATGAACATGTAATCAATGATGGTTTTGTTAAATGGATGATATATAATTAATGGTATATTTTGTGGATTCAAATATGTATATGATATTATCAGAATGTATAACAGAATAATATTTTGAATGATAATCATGATTACGGTTTGCATAATATATAATAAAATGGATAGATTGATATGACTGATATGGGTTCTACGGGTGCCGGTCGCCATTGGCATCTCCCGTGCCCTAGGACCGTCGCAGCTTGGGAAACCGGGTCATGACAATACATTTCATAAATCATGTATCGATTTCTTTTCATGATACAAGGGTAGGAATTAACAATAAATATCATAGTATATGGTTAAACATTTAGTGTGCGTACTTTTGGGAGTAATTCGGGTACATAATCAATCAGGAACAATAGGCATTTCAATATCAATAACAATCAATGGATATGGATGATTTCAATATTTAAGAATGATCAACAATAGCAATGAGATATTTAACCAAGAAGGAAACATGTTCATTGGGTCAACAAATCAAAATATGGATATACATAATGATGTATACATTACTCACCTTAGCTTATGACTTGAATATTTCCCTTTTCCCTTATCCTTGATTCTTTGCCTTATCTCTTATGGTACCCATCATATCTCTTATTCATTCTTGACTCTACATATCCAATTAATTTGTATTTAGATACTAGTTAACATAAAATTAAATTACTTATATTTATATTAAAGAAAATTACTCAACTTTTCAAGTTTTTGATTTTGCCTGTAAAGAACCTTTCCTGGCAGCCTATACTACATTACTCATATCTCTCTCTCTCTCTACACTTATCCAATTGCTTCAATTCTTATTCCTAATTAAACTTAACATATAAAGTTCTAACATATCCATATTTCATATTAAACTCATTATTACACAATTTATGGTGTTGATTTAAACTTACTATTATAACCTGTCCTGCTGCCTGCATTTTGCCTATAAATCTTATTCTGGCAGATACTGTTCTTTTGCTAATAACTCAATCAATACTTAATCAATTATTGTAATTCCTTTTCCTATTGAAAATAGACACATAAAATTATAATATATCCAAATTTTAGAATTTTTTGGATCACTGAATAATTATTAGTGAATTTTCAAATTTAAATTACTACCCTAGAATCTCTATCCAGACATACCTTGTTTCCATACCTATAATTAATTTTGTACTCATCCAATTACAAAACCATTTTATAGTCATTTATATTGCATATAAATTACCATCTTTAATTTTTAACACTTTCTCTAATTCAAACTTTAAGATCCTCATATCTATAGAATCTTGTAACCTATATTCTGTTAAATAGTCATTCCGGGCAATCTATACTTATAACCAAATATCTCTTAAACCACAAATTCAATGGAAAAAACCTTTTAAAGATTATAGATAAGACATAAATGAACACTTTTTATGTTGAACACTTCTTCTAATTCTGTCTCTATCATTATTTACAATAAAAAAAATAGTAGCATTTTCTAGAAAACTTAATTCCAGATCAGTCACAGTTTTTACCCAATAACTCTTTCCTCACTTCGAATTTTCCAAATTTCTTTTACAGACATCTAATTAACATATTTATATACAAATTTTATGTTTTAACTATCTTCAAATTCAGTCATTAAAATTTCAGAATCTTAGCCAAAATTTACTGCCTCAAATCAAAATTGCTCCCAAATTTGCCATTATTTACAGAGTTTCTGAAATTTGTTTTGAGGCAGTAAATTTTGGCAATATTATTTACAAAGTTTCTGAAATTATTTACAGAGTTCTAAGGTTTGATTTGGCAAATAATTGGATTTCCATAATTGCTCCCAAAATTGCCATTATTTACAATTTTACCATTACTTTTATTTTCAGTATTCCACAATATTTTTCAACTCTTTCTTTTCACCATAATTTCATATAAAATTAACTTATTTTATCCCCCAAGTCTGGGTCAAAAATTCTTAAATTTGCCGGATTGCTATTTCCCTGGCAATGTTCAAAACACCGAAAATTTTCAGAAAAGTATCTCATTTGCATTCCAATTATCTCTCTAAAATCATTTCTAATCATTTCAATAATTTCAAACCACAAACTGAAAACTAGATCATGCATTCAAGATAAGATCTCCTAGGGTATTACAGTCGAGGACAAACTTTTTCTAAAAATTAAGAAGACTACTATTTGGTTTCAAAAGAATACTTCTTTTAAAAAGCGACTTTTATTTGGCTTTTTATTTAATTGTTACTTTTCATGCATGACTTGCATAACTAATTACGAATCAAAACCTTTCGAATAGCGAGTAGCATTGACCTAGCAACTTGTCACGACCCGGTTTTTCGGACCGCGACGGTCCTAGGGCATAGGAGATGCCAATGGCGACCGGCACCCATAGAACCCAGTATTACATGCATCATCTAATAACCACAATATAATATTCATTTTAGTTAATTACTATTTATTTTGTTATTCTGTCATTCATTCTGTAGTGTCTGCAAATGGTTGTAATCATCACAATATCATCACATAACCCAAAATATCATCATCAGTATATACATATGTTCATCTCCTAGCTAACCCATATATACCTCATGGAGCATCTAGATAATGAACACCAAAAATAATAATACATAATAGAAAATATACATCAGACAGTCTGTAACAAAAATCCACAGAGAAACAGATGCCGGGATTCTACAACCTACTCCTCTCCTAAAATGGGTAAACAAATAAACAGTGAGTATAAATGATACTCAATGAATTTACATGCATCACAATAAGCAATAGGCATCAGATAAACAATGGTATCAGTCAATAGGATAACAGTATACAGTATCAATGTCAAGGCACAGTATAGCCAAAGAATAATATATAGGCTCAGTATCATATGGAAAGACAGATAATAGGATGGACTGTATGAAAAGAAATCATACAATCTCCAGTAATCCGTATCAGTATGGACCATGTAGGTCTCCAGTAACATATTCGTATCAGAGAGCATAAGGCTGATCAGGCCATATGGCCAGGACCATAACCCCTCCTAGCTAGGGTATCAGTAATACAATGTGCACTTCGCCGACAGTATTTCTCCACTATCTTATCGGATCGGTAGCTCTGCCAAACCATATAAGGGTCAATAACAAGGGATACCATAAGCAACAATGGCATCCAGATATCAGTCAGTCCAATAACAATCAGTTCAATATCGATTAGTTCAGTTATCAATACGATCAATGGCAATGCTGTATACAATATACAATTAATGACAAAGAGTTTGGCAATAAGGAAAAGTATGAAACAAAAGTTGGTTCGATGGTGGAAAATGGTAGATCAATTGGCATGCCAACGTCGCTGGCGATAATGGCATTCAATTGATAGTCCTATGGCATACAAACCAATAGGCCAATGGCAAATGAACTAGGCATTTCATCGAATATGTGGTGGGCATACAATGCCAAGCCAATAGGTTAGGTTAGGTTACGAATTTGACTTGCCCAATTCAACAAATACAAAGTCACATTGGCAAACAAAGTATAGGCATCAAGAAACAAGATTAAACATCATCAAAATAGGATCGAAAGGCTATAGAAAATCAAGCAAAATCAAGCAATTTTCAAAGGGATAAGTAGGGCACAATTGTTCGGCCAAATGAGGGATTTCACCAAAGGTTTCCATTCAATAATTCAATGATATAGGCATGTAATTTGATGCAATGTAAACTCACCTAAGCCTCCAAATAACCTTTGCACAAGCCAATTTCACCAAATTTCCCAAATAGCCTATATAGCACACTTTGGTTCCAAATTCAATTCTACATCAAATAAATCATCAATTAGCTATCCATTCACATCCAATTAACTAATTCTAACATCAATTAACAAAACCTAACACTAATTCAACAACTCATTCCTTACAACTTCAAATTATCCAACCAATTTAGGGATTTCAACAAAATTGGATTAATTGGTGCAAATTAACACTAAACCCATCTAATTTAACCTAAATAACATCTAAATAATTAATTAAACCAAACAAATAAACTCTTTACCCCAAAGTGGTGGTGTGGCCGAAATGCTTCTTCACCAAAAACCTTGAATTTCTTTACTCCTATCTACAAATTGGTGATGGAAATGAAGAGAACTTGGTTAGCTTTCAAGTTTTCTATATATTTACTTAAGAAAATTGATGAAGAATTGAAGAAATGGAAGAAGAAATTGATGGAGAAGGGTTCGGCACCTAAGGGAGAAAAGAAGGAGATCAAGAACAAATGGCTAAGGCCAAAAATAAATAGAGAATCAATTTGGACAATTACAACTAACTCCCCGAATTCTCATCCTTTACAATTTGGTCTAAAATCTTCTGTAATTTATTTTGTCAATTCTGTCTGGAGTCAATAAGCTTATTTTAATTTATACTTATTTATAAAAATAGTTCTGGAGTCATTCTGTAACTCCGACCGATAACTTTTCACTATTCACCTTAAATTTCCATTTATTTACCATTATGCCATTACTTACTTTTTCAGTGTTCCTAAATGATTCTCACTTCTTTCTTTTTATCAAAATTACACATAAATTATGGTGATATTTTACCCCCAGATCAACTTCAAAAATTCTTCTGTTGACCGGACTGCTCATTTCTCGCCAGTGTTCCCGACACCTCCTCTTTCCAGAAAAGTATCAAGTTCTCTTTCTAACTGTGTCTCTAAAATTATTTCCCATTATTTCCAGACTAATGGACCACATACTGAGAATTTATTCATGCAAGAGAGTTATAACTTTCTAGGGTATTACATTCTACCTCCCTACAAATAAATTCGTTCTCGAATTTAAATAAAAACATATCTCACTGCTGAAACAGGAATGGGTATCTGCTCCTCATATCTTGCTCGCTCTCCCATGTGCACTCCTCCATCGTTTGGTTCCTTCATAGCACTTTTACCATCGGGATCTCCTTATTTGAAAGCTGCCTGACCTGTCTATCAATGATCTCCACAGGTAGCTTTTGATAAGACAAATCATCACTGAGATCCACATCCTGAACCTCCAAAATGTGCGATGAATCAGACACGTACTTCCGCAGTATTGATATATGGAAAACTGGTTGTATATGGCTCATACTGGGTGGAAGAGCCAATCTATAGTCCACACTGCCAATCTTCTCTAAAATCTCAAATGGGCCTACAAACCTTGGTGATAGCTTACCCCTCTTCCCAAATCTCATAACTCCCCTCATCGGTGAGACCTTTAGGAAGACATGATCACCAACTAAAAAATGTACATCCTTCCTCTTCGAATCATCATAACTCTTCTGCCTACTGAAGGCAGTCCTCATCCGCTCTCTGATCATAGGAACCTTCTCTATAGTCTCTCTGATCAACTCTGGTCCCTCTAGCTGCTTCTCTCCCAACTCCACCCAACACACTGGAGATCTACATTTTCTACCATATAATGCTTCAAATGGAGCCATACCAATAGAAAAGTGATAACTGTTATTGCAGGAGAACTCTATCAATGGAAGATAATAATCCCAGTTACCCTTGAAATCCAGAACACATAATCTCAACATATCCTTCAAAGTTTGGATCGTCCTCTCCGACTGCCCATCAGTCTGTGGATGGAAAGCAGTACTGAATTGTAACTGGGTACCCATAGCCTCCTGAAATTTCTACCAAAATTGAGATGTGAACTACGTACCCCTGTCTGATATAATCACCAAAGGAACTCCATGAAGATGCACAATCTTATCCACATACAACTATGTGTACTGAGCAACCGTATAGCTGGTCTTAACCTCCAGAAAATGAACAAACTTCGTCAACCGATCAATAATCACCCAAATAGAATCATATCCCCTCGAAGTCCTCGGTAGACCAACTATAAAATCCATAGTAACCTTTTCTCATTTCCACTCAGGCAACTCTATCTCCTGAAGTAGCCCTGATGGCTTTTGATGCTCTAACTTAACCTGCTGACAAGCTAAGCATTTAGACACAAATTGAGCTATATCTTTCTTCATCCCAGGCCATCAATACACATTCCTCAGATCATGGTACATCTTGGTAATCCCTGGATGTACACTGTATGCAGAGTAGTGAGCCTCTCTTATAATCCGATCCTGTAGCCCATCAAAATCTGGTATACAAATACACTTCCCACATCTCAATATCCCATCCTCCATTGTGAAGTCTGTCATCCTCCCACTCTGAACCTCTCCCTTGAGCTTTAATAGATAAGGATCCCTGTCCTGAGCTACTTTTATATCATCAATCAACAGTGACTTCGCCCGAAATTTAGCTATCAAAGCCTGGTTCTAATCCTGGGATCCTAACTCCAACTCTACCCCCAAATCTACTAGCTCTCTCATCTGTCGAATCAATGGCCTCCTGCCAATCACAATATGAACAAGACTACCCATCGATTTCCTACTCAAAGTATCAGCCACTACATTGGCCTTCCCTGGGTGATAAAGAATCTCGCAGTCATAATCCTTAAGAAGCTCTACCCATCTGCGCTGCCTAAAATTTAGATCCTTCTGCTGAAATATATATTGTAGACTCTTATGATCAGTATATATCTCACATTTCGATCCATACAAGTAATGTCTCCAAATCTTCAAGGCAAATATAACCGCTGCCATCCCCAGATCATGAGTTGGATAATTTGCTTCATGCTTCTTTAACTGACGAGAAGCATAAGCAATTACCCTACCAATCTGCATCAACACACACCCTAGGCCAATCCGTGAAGCATCACAATACACTGTAAATTTCTCCTCCTCAACTGGTAATGCCAATACTGGAGCACTAGTAAGGCAATACTTTAGAGTCTGGAAGCTACGGTCATACTCATCTGTCCATACATACCGCTCTTGTTTCCTCATCAGTCTAGTCAATGGAGCTGCAATCCGGGAGAAATTTTTCACAAACCTCTGATAATATCTAACCATACCCAGAAAACTGTGCACCTCTGAAACACTGGTAGGCTGTGGCCAATTAGCAACCACTTTGATCTTCTGAGGATCCACCTTAATCCCATCCTTGCATATCACATGCCCAAGGAAGCACACCTTAGTCAGCCAGAACTGACACTTTGATAACTTTGCATACAATCGATGCTCCCGAAGTGTCTGCAAAACAATCCTCAGATACTCCACGTGCTCCTCCTCACTCCTAGAATAAATAAGTATGTCATCAATGAATACGATGATAAACTTGTCCAAATATGACCTAAACACCCTGTTCATCAAATCCATAAACGCAACTGGTGCATTGGTCAACCTGAATGGCAACACCAGAAACTTATAATGACCATAGCGGGTTTTGAAAGCAGTCTTAGGTATGTCACCCCTCCTAATCTTCAGTTGGTGATACCCAAACCTCAAATCAATCTTAGAAAAATGGCTGGCACCCTCCAGCTGATCAAATAAGTCATCTATCCGAGGCAATGGATACTTATTCTTCACTGTGACTTTGTTCAGCTATCTATAATCTATACACATCCTCAATGAGTCATCTTTCTTCCTCACAAACAGTACCAGTGCACCCCAATGAGAACTACTCGATCTGATAAACCCTTTATCCAATAGCTCCTGTAACTACACCTTCAACTCCTTCAGTTTAGCTGGAGCCATTCTATATGGTAGAATAGATATAGGGTTTGTGCCTGCATGCACCTCTATCTTAAACTCAATCTCCCTATCAGGGGGCAATCTTGGTAACTCATCAGGAAATACATCAGGAAACTTCTGAATAACCGGTATCTGATCCAACTATACAGAAGACTTATGTACATCAACCACATGTGCTAAATAGGTTGAACAGCCTTTCCCAATCATCCTCCTACCCTGGATAGTAGAAATCATATTAACCCGGAACTCCTGAATCTCACCTAAAACTCAAACTCTGGCTGCCCCTCAGGTTGAAATCTAACTCTCTTCTGATAACAGTCTATAACTTCTCGGTGCCTCGTCAACCAATCCATACCCAATATAACGTCCAACTCAAATACAGGCAACTCAATCAAGTCAGCACGCAAGATATGATCATTAATCTCAATAATGCAATCAGGGTAGTAGTAATCAACATCCACACTATCACCCATAGGAGTAGCAATCATCAATGGCACATCCAACAATCTCCTTTCCTTATTCACTTTGGGTATAAAATGTGGTGACACAAAAGAGTGAGTTGCACCCGAATCGAATAAGGCATCAGCAATCTCATTCTGAATCAAGATGGTACCTGTGACAACATTGTCTGATCTCTGGGCATCCTGGGTATTCACTGCAAATACTCTACCCTGGCCCCTACTAGCTAGAGCCTGACTACCACTAGGAGCCTTTCCTCCTCTGCCTCTGCCTCTAGCTGTAGCCTCTCTACCCAGATTCTGACTCGCCTGAACCACTGGTTGTGATACTATGACAGATGGCTGCTGATCAGCCCTTACTGGACAACTGTTAGCATAATGGCCCTGCTGGCCACACCTCAAACATGCATCAATCCGTCTCCAACACTCCCCTCCATGTCTTCGACCACAAAATCCACAAGTAGGAATGCTGGGAGCCTGGGTAATTGGCCTCGAAGAACCCTGGGACTAAGCAGGTGCTGACTGAACTAAGGGTTGTCCCCTACTCTGTAGTCTCCTTCTCTAACTACCACCTGTAGATCTCTGCTCAAACTGTGGCACTAACTCAACTTGTCTATGATGGGAGCTGCTCTCCGCTCTCCTAACCTGTGATCCTAGACCACCTTTCCTTTTTTGATTCCTCTTTGCCCTCTCAGTCTTATACTTTTCTTCCATCTGTATGGCTTTATCAATCACTGTAGTCAAAGAAATGAACTCTGTAGCTAACAAGACATTATGGAGTGCAACATGCAAACCCCTCCGAAACCTACTAATCAGATCAACCTCTGTAGGTACTATATAAGTAGCATATCTACTCAGCCGAATAAACTCCTCTACATACTCCTCCACTGATCTGTCCCTCTGCTCAAGCTACTCAAATCTAATCAAATTACGGGTCCTCACACCTTCAGTAATGAACTCATCAATCAAACCCTGCCTAAACTCTGCCCAAGTAGGTGGGTGCTCACCATAAAGCCTAGTCTCCATATGCCTCGAGAACCAAGTCCATGCCTTACCCTTAAGCAAAAGACCAATCAGCTCCACTGCCCTCAACTCTGAACAAGGTAGTCTCCTTACTACCTTCTCCACCTCCTCCAAGAAATCAACTGGATCTGTACCCCTATCTCCTCTGAACTTAGGTAAGTTTAGCTTCAGAAAGCTAAACATGGACACTCCACCCTCCTCTATCTCTCTCCGACCTCCCTGCATAGCTAGCTCCCTCTGAGCCCCCACTAGCTGCACAGGAGCCGATGCTACAGGAACTGCCTCTGGTACTACTGGTGGAGGTACTACTGCAGGAGCAGGCGGTGGCTGTACCTGCTGTCGCTCGGACCTAATCTCAGCCATCTCCCTATGCAACTCCATCAAACCTCTCATCATCTCTACTCTCCAGGGGTCATCGCCTGTAATACCCCATATTTATGCATAATAAGTTTTTGGGAAATAAGTTCTCAGTATATGGATTAAAAATATCAAAATGACCAATAATAATTTTAGAAACTCAGTTAGAGCGAAAACGAGAAAAAATTTCGAAAATCGTTGGTACCGATATCGCTGCTGTAAAAATAGAGGAACGGTAGACGGATGAATTTCTGAATTTGGATTGAGGGTAAATGATAAGGTATATTCATGTGTGAATACAGTAAAAAGAAATATGAGAAAATATTTAAGAACACTAATAAAATAAGTGATGGCAAAATCGTAAATAAAGGGTATTTTGGTGAATAGTAAATTTTGACAGTCTGAGTAACAAAACGGCTCTGAAACTAAAATTATTAAATAGAATAAATTAAAATATGATGTTTAAACATTCACTGTGAGATCTAATTCCAGAGGGAATTGTCGGAAAAAATAACCGAGCGAAAAAAGACTAAAAACGAAATTTTGGAAAATTTAAGGACCAAAGCGTAAATTGCCTATTTGTCTTATTATATAAGCACAAATAGGCAAATTTTCTGCCCATTTGTTCTTCAATTTCCGTGAGCCATTTCCTTTCACTTCTTTCTTCCTTTTTGATTTTCTAAGTAAGATTTGTGAAGGAAAAGTGTAACAAATCCAAAACTAAAACCATACAAACACTTTACTACCAAATTAAGCCATAAAAATTGAAGAAAAATTGAAGAACTAAGCAAAAGAAATTTCGCCCATTTTGGAAAAAATTTGGTAAGTGTTTGTTTGTTTGATTTTTTGGTTTAATTAGATTAAATTGATGATGAAAGGAATGGGTAAATGGTTTAATTGCATCAATTGATGCATTAAACAATTTTTCTCAATTTAAAACCCTAAAATTGAAGTTATGTAATATGATTTTTAGTATATGGATTAGGATAAGTAAATTGGCTTTAGAGTAAGTCAATTGGGTATTTATTGGTATTTAATTGACATTTGTTTCGTTGCAGAAAACTCATTTGGAAAAAATCGTCAAAATTTGCCTAAACCGAGGATTTAGGAATTTGGTAGCAAATTCATAGCATTTGGTGATTTGGAGGTTTAGGAGAGTCTAATATGCATCAATTTACTTGCCCAAATTATTAGAATGAACTTTGGAATCCAACTGTGCAAAATGAGTATTGGCCGAACCCAAATTTGTGAAATTTTCCTATCAATTTCCTTATTATTCCTTTGGTTTCCATTGGATATTTGATGCGTTCAGAGAAGATTTTTGAGTTGTTTTTGTTGCCTATGGAATTGCTTCCTTCTATGTGTTTGTTGATATTTGGGGCAATGTCGATATTGTGCCGAAACCATGCTGAAAAATCCGTAGGCCAACCATTTGAATGCCACCGTCGCCAGCGACCATGGCATGCCAATTGCGTCAACTTTTGACCGCAAAATGACCAAAATATGTTTGTTTTCATTTTTGGTCGTTAGACCTTTAGTCATCGTTTCATTGATTATTATTGATGTTTT
>CANXYC011232381.1:0-32665 GCA_948193065.1 Aleurites moluccanus | reverse complement strand
AAAATCCTCTATCCCTAAACCACCATTAAAATAAGGTATATCGACTTTTAATCTGAAGTCGTTACTTTCTCTGTCATCATCCCGACGTCTATAATCATCTCTGTCATAACGGCCTCCAGGAGGCCCACCATATCGTGGTCTACCTCCATAACCAGCGCCCAACTCTTTTAAAAAGTCATCTTCTTCTGAACTGTCTTCATGATAAGTCTGCCTGCGAACAGGAATAGGTCTGCCGACTGGGTCACCATGAGCAATAGCTGCCCCTGGCCTTCTGTCGTTTGGCCGGTTCCGATTCACATCAACACCGAGAGTATCTAGGCGGTCTGCAATATCATCAAATCGTTGTTCGAAAAGATGAAATCTGCGATCTATTTGTTGTTCTAGGCGTCCCTATATACGTTGCTCCAATCGTTGCAACGTTTTGTCCCCAAGGATCGGGGCTCGAGTCTCCTGAGCATCGTCAAAAAGACCACCGCTTCCACTAACTATAGCTATGGGCTCTGATACCACCTGACGCAGCGTGTAAGCGTTCAAACAAGAGTGTGAAACTCAAAATAGAGAACTAAATATTTTATTAATAAAAAAAAAAACTATCCAACCCTAAAGTTTTACAAGCTATTTATAGACAATAAGTTTAAGAAAATTCTAAAAGGCTAATTTGGTAATATATTCCAAAAAGGAAATAAATCACCAAATCTACATCAGAATGAAAATAAAATATTATATAATAATTACCTTAAAAAGAAAAAATACACCAACAGATTTTCCTACCTAGATTAAATAAGGGAATAAAAACTACCAAAAATAGATAAAAATATAAAACTGTCAAAACGAAGGCCTAAATATTGAAATTTGACCTAAAAAGGCTGTCGCTCATCGCTTTAGCGATGAGTTTGATTCATTGGGCCGTTTCCCATTGAACTATGGCCGATAAAGGCCCAAATGAAGTTGCTCTCAGAAGGCCAAACGGGCCCCGACTCAACTGGCCCATAAACTACTTGGGTTTTTGCTTCTGTTTCTTTTTATCTAAGCGGTCCAAGAATTCGAACCAAACACTCTCCACATCAATGAGGCATATGATATTGAGGGGGAACAGAATCAATTGCTTGCTGTTGATGATCTAGTACAGAAGTCTCGGAAGCAGCAAGAACAGCCCCTCTCACCCCAACCCTCTTCAGTACCGATCCAATCTCCTGAGAATGCACCTGAGGTAAGTACTTCTACTGTAATTGATTCTTTTGAAGATACTGATGTGATTACTGGCTATAGACTACCTGACAGGCACACTCGAGGTAAACCACTGAATCGGTATTCTCCAGATGTGGAGGATCGAAGATCTAGATACCCCATTGCCGAATATATGTCTACAAAGAGGTTGTCAACACCATTACGAACTTTTTTATCTACAACTTCTTCAGTTCAAATTCCAAATAAGGTGGACGAAGCCATAAAGGACCCAAAATAGCGTCAGGCTATGGAGATGGAGATGGAGGCGTTAGAGAAGAATGAAACCTGGAAGCTTGTGGAACTGCCAGAAAAAAAAAGGCCAGTAGGGTGTAGGTGGGTGTTTACAGTTAAACATAAGGCTGATGGCACTATTGAGAGGTATAAGGCACGACTGGTGGCAAAAGGGTATACACAGACTTATGGGATAGATTATCAAGAAACATTCTCTCCAGTTGCGAAGTTAGATACTGTCAGGGTATTGTTGTCTTTGGCTGCAAACTTAGATTGGCCACTACATCAGTTTGACGTGAAGAACAAGTTTCTTCATGGAGACTTGGAGGAGGAGATTTATATGGAGATTCCACTCGGATACAGATGCAAACGTCATCCAAGAGTAGTCTGCAAGTTGGAAAGTTCGTTGTATGGGTTGAAGCAGTCCCCTCGTGCCTGGTTTGGACATTTCAGCTCGGCTATGAAAAGGTATGGGTACTCTCAGAGTAATTCAGATCATACTTTGTTCTTGAAACGTTCCCAAGGAAGAATAACTGCCCTGATTATATATGTAGACGACATGATTATTATAGAGGATGATAGTGAAGAGATTTTGAGGTTGCAAGAGTTATTATCAAAGGAGTTTGAGATGAAGAATTTGGGTGGCCTGAAGTATTTTCTGGGTATTGAGGTGGCCAGGTCGAAGGAAGGAATTTACTTGTCACAGGAAAAGTATGTTCTTGACCTATTGGCCGAAGTTGGAATGTTAGATTGCAAGCCTGTAGACACCCCTATGGTACAAAACCATAAACTCGGAGAGTATCCTGATCAAACTCCTACTAATAAAGAGAGATACTAGAGGTTAGTCGGCAGATTGATTTACTTGTCACATACACGTCCTGATATTGCTCATGCAGTGAGTTTGGTGAGTCAATTCATGCATGCTCTGAGTGAGGATCATATGAATGCAGTGTATTTAAAGTTAGCTCCAGGAAAGGGGTTATTGTTTGCAAAGAATGGCCATCTTGAGGTGGGAGGTTACACAGACGCAGACTGGACAGGAAGTGTGACAGACAGAAGGTCTATATCAGGATATCTTACATTCGTCGGAGGCAACCTTGTCACATGGAGGAGTAAGAAACAAAAGGTTATGGCTCGGTCTAGTGCTGAAGCAGAATTCAGAGGTATAGCAAAAGGATTATGCGAGCTTCTTTGGCTCCGAAAACTGTTGACAGAATTCTGTTATCCACCAGGTGTGGGAATGAAGTTATTTTGTGATAATAAAGCAGCTATAAACATCACCCATAATCATGTTCAACATAATAGAACCAAACATATTGAAATCGATAGACACTTCATTAAAGAGAATTTGGATACAAAGATAATCCAGTTGCCTTTTATCAGATCTGAAGACCAACTAGCTGATATACTGACGAAGGCTGTGTCAAGTAAAGCTTTCCATTGTTGACTTGTCAAGATGAGTATCAAAGACATTTTCTCACCCACTTGAGGAAGAGTGTTGAAGTGAGCTGTCTCCTAATTAGGCTCCCTTTCCCTTTTATTTAGGAAGGTTGTTTCCTTAAATATGAATTATTCTCATTGTATATCTCCTAATTAGGGTGTCATATATTATGTATATATATACTGTAATTAACTGTACAGAAATAGAGCATTTTTCTCTCAAATTACAGAAGAAGCTTTTTCTCCACATATTGTCTGCTAAAACGAATATTAAATTGAAAATCCCATGAAGCATACCGTGCATACAAGCCAAAATTTTGCCAAGATCAGTAGTAGGAGTGGTTAAAACACGCACTCCTTTCCCTGCCATCGTCAAAAGCCCCACTGTGTTCTCTGGATTGGACTGCCATTTGAACGAGTAATTACCAATTAAAAAAAAACCCTAATTGAACCCAAAAAAAAATCCCTAAATGAAAATAAAAAGAAAAACCCTAGTTCAGTTGAACTTAAAAACAAAAACAACAGATCTTATCAAACAAATTACTTGTGTTTTGGCACCACAGATGAGACTAACGGCATCGGCTTGAGCCTGGAAACGAGAGGGAGAGTAATCGCCGTTTCGCATCCATTCCGAATTATCTATGCATATCATAGTCGCCTAAAAAGAATCAAAATTAATGAAAACCTTGGATTAAAACAGAGATTAAACGAATAAATTACCCTTAAAAAGCTGCAAATTAATCAGTAAAGTTTGGCATTACAGACCTCGAGAACCATTGTTGCAGTCAGAGAATTTAAAGAAGAAGAAGAAAACTTTGCAATATCAAAACAAAGTGGCAGTTTTTCTTGCACGTTACGACTGGCAACTATATATGTTGTTTGGTATGGTAACTTTAAATAGTGATCTTATGTCTCGATTGTCTAATTAAAGTTTTGATAAAAATGAAATTTGTCAGTTTAAATTTTGTTGTGTTGAATCTGCAGACGTATAAATTGTGAGTAAGTATCAAATTAATAATTACTCTATTATTTAAAAAATTGATTAAATGATCATATTTAAAGTATCTAAATTAATATAAATAAATTTAAGACAAATTTAATATATAATAAAGGTTTAGAGTTAGATTTCTTTGATTACATATGACTTTTTTTAGTTTTTAAATTGATTTTATCTCATTATAATTAATTATTAGATTTTTTTTTTAAATATATTATGGTGTTTCTTAAAATATAACATAAATATTTATATTAACTTTATGTAATAATTAATACAAATCAATTAAATTTTATAAAATTATCTTTTAACAATCACTGTGAGTGTTTTTATCTCTAAACAATATATATTCTAAGTAATTATCTCAATAAACTAATATTATTGTTTCGCTCCTACTTACTTTGCATACTACCTTTAATTTATATAAGTAGTGGTCAATTAATTATAAATTTTAAGCTCTAAAATCAAATATTAATTTTAATAAGTAATTTCAATCAATCAAACATAGATAATTATAGAAAAATCAATAGATTACGCATAAATCCTAAAAAAGAAAATTAGTTACTTATAATAAAAAAGAAGAACAATTGAAATAATAAATAAATTTAAAATAAACATTATGATAAACTTAATTGAATTGAAAAATTAAAGTTTAAGAAAGAACTATATGATTGAATTGGATTGATGTGAACTTCAGGTAGTCAAACGTGAGTTCTTTTCTCCTCCAAGTCTTTAAAGAAAGCTAAAAAAATAAAGAATTTGATGATTAAAATTTGATACAATTCTCTCCATTTATAGAGGTTTAAAAACTGATGTCTTGAAAATTTTGGAAGTCCCTGAAAAGGTAAGAAATTCGATGGGCATTAATATTTTTTAAGTAGGGTGAAATTAGGAAGATTTGTCCTTGAAGATCACTTGAATTGCAACTTTCCAGAAGTGTACGGCCGTGCATTTTGGCATTGCAAGGTCGTGCATCGAATTTCATCACTTTTGGCAAAAAAAAAAAAAAAAAGAAAAAGAAAAAGAAACGGACAAACCTAAAAAAAATTTACACCGTTGTGCACTTATGAGTTGCACGGCCATGCACCTTGCCTTCCTTCCCAAATGCATTTTTTGCTATTTCTTTGCTTCTATCTTCATTCGAACCGAGTTTGGAATTTTCGAAATCTTTCCTCCATATATGTTTAGGGTTTATTTGAAGTCTTGAAAAATCACAAGTGTTAATTTGATATTTTGGGTATAGGGGTATAATTGAACCTTTTTCCTTTATAATTCTTTAAAATTAATAGATAATTATTGTAATTCTATTTATAATACTTAGAATAATTATCATTTTACATTTTAAAAATTACAAAGAATATTTCTTCAAAAAAATTACAAATATATATAAGAAATAACATAGAATTTTCTTAATTAATACTTTTTATTTCCATATAACACATTAAAATTAAAAATGTACAAAAATAATAATACTCATATCAATAGTAACAACTACTAAATTTTTATTAAATAACTAATATTTATCAGTTACTGCTATCCAATTATTAGCTATTAATTATTAGAATAACTAAACCAAGCAGATCTTATTAATCACTCCACCCTTGTATTAATAAATGGTTTAGTCATATTTATTATTTCTAATAAAAATTAAATAATATAATATAAAAATTTAAACATTAGCACAAAAGTCTGTTAATAATCTTACCAAGTATGAAAAATATAAACTAATAAGTATTATTTTATTATTATTTAAAAAATAAAATTATTAATTTTTTTTAAGAAAAAAAAATTATTGAAGCTAAGGATCCGTTAAGTTTGACGTTCGAAATTTAAATAATAAATAAATAATTTTAATAAAACAAAATTTAAATTTTATACCGTTAATAATTTAGGATTTACGTTATTGACGCACGTCTTGCATGCAAATCTGACAGTCCATAGCTCTTGTGTATGAAAGTATGTCAGAGATGAAATATATGAGCTAATAGCAATACTTTCGTGCACATAGAACTATTTATAAATTCTTAATTGAACAATATTTCTTTTCTTCAGGCTGGTTTATACGCCAGCTTGAGCCATGTTTGTAACACAACGTAACTGGAAGTAAAGATTGATAAATAAGCTGTCTAGAAAAGTTTCTTGGATTTCTAGAAAATTCCTAAGTTCAGAGCAACAAAGATTATTGGAAAACAATTTAAAAGATTTTGCAACTCCACCTCTACACTTGTATCATAAAAGATGTGGTAGGGCATGGTCTTAACATACCTATAATTTTATTTAAGTCAAACGATACATTAAAGGAGTATTAAGATCTTCCGATATTCAAAAAGGGAGGGAGAATTAAAGAATAGAGGAGTCATTACAGAACGAAAGGATTTCAAACTCATAGCTCAAAAACAAAAAACAAAGTACAAATTCAACCAGCTGTTGTTTCATGCTGACATTAAAGCTACAATCAGAAGATACAAAATCAAATATCAAATTGAAGCCTGCAGAAATAATCAAATTCAGGAGAACTTGGATAATGTTGTGGCTAATATTGACATCTTAAACACAGAAAGTTGCCTGTAAATTTAGCTCTTTATCGAACAAGCCACAAGATTATACAATGCATCAACTGAAGATATGCACAAACTCATTTAACAGGCAGTTACATACAAAGGAACAAATGACAGACCAACAGCAAGACATGATAGGTCAAGGATTTTTATTTGTTATACATCGGGAGTTTTGGGAAGAATAGGCGATCTATTATTTCTGCTGATGGGTAGATGAACATAAACATCATGAACCTCTTGTTTATAAACGTCCCCTCTGTCTCTATCTATAGCATAGCACACGTAAATAGTGTCGATCACATTGTCCAGAACATGGACAAAGAAGCTCAAGATCGCTATCAACAGTGCCCAAGTAAGAATAGCTACAAAGTATGAATCATACCCAAGCTTGCCCACACCCTTCAAGATGGCACAAACCTGTTCAATAAATGCAGAATCAGGAAAGCTATTTTCCTTGGAAAGTAATGCATAAGCTGTTTATTCATCACCCAAATGAAAGATGATAAACCGCAGCATGCAAGCTACAAGTAACCTAGGCAAAACAGAAGAAATAAAATAAAAGCATGGGCATTATTTCACGTGTCTGCACTCTGCACATGTGATGAGGGCTCAAGAGTTTTAATTATAAAAATGGTTATATTAAGAAATAGACATGATCACACAGGATATATATCTTATTCTTTATCCATTTGATTCACAAATTACCAATTTTGTTTTAGATGTAACCAGTGGGTCTAGGATGTGTGCCCATGCTGACATGATGTGGCACTGCAGTGGAAAAAAAAATATGATTAAAACTTGCTAACTTGAAAGTGAGAGCCATTTGAGCCCTAACAGCCACCAAAAGATGGCATTTTGCAAAATTCTTCCTCATCATAAAGTTGCTTAAAATGCTTTTAGATCCCTACTTTGCAAAATGTCACTGTGATGGCTTTTAAGACTGAAAAGGAGCCCATATCATCTATTTTGGTAGTTGGCAATTTTTTTCCATGTCATGCACAGGATGTCCAAGACCCATTGGATACAATTGAAGCAAAATCATAATTTATAAATCAAATTGATAAAATTAAAAGCATATACAATATAATTGCAAAAGCATGTAAAGTTTGGGATTTTTCAGACAATTGGGCCTTGTAAACAAAGAATATTAGGGAATATACTCCTTCAAGATAGACATAAAGGCTATCTTGAGGAGAGCCTCTTTCCTCTTCCTCTAGTTACTCTCTCTATCTCTCTTACAAGCTACTAATTTAGGACCCGGATTATATTTAAAATGCAAATCAATCCTCCTAGTCCACCAGGTAAATGTCAAAATTTATTGGTTCCGTCATGAACCAGTAACTCATAGAGATAAAATAAATAAATAAAATTTAAAACTACTCACCACAATTGCATATATTGCTGAGAGGACAAATATAATTCCAACCAACAAACGAGATGAGACAGTCTCCACAAAAGCTGCAGAGAGAAGATTGCGTCTTAAGAGTTCAAATGTCATCCTTGCAGAGGTGCAGTATGCTTCACCAGTTATTGCTGCAAAGTTGATGGTGAACTTGTTAAGAAAATCTACCGCTGACACTAATACATTAACACAACACCGCAATACAAGGTTCACCATGCCACGAACATCCTCTTGCCTTGCACTATCAACAGCAGCACGCACCATACGGACAACAAAAATAAGCAGTCCAGATAGACATACAGTACCAGAGGAGGGGCCAAATGCATTTCTGCAAGCATTTAGAGCACAATGTGAAAAAGAGAAGGCCTACAGATACTTGTATCAAAGATGACACAGTATCCAAAATGATAAAAAGGACATGAAGGGGCAACAAAAAAACAAAATTAGACCACCCTAAACAATAGAAGGACATACAACAGTATGCAACAGGTCTGTACTTAAACTACAAATTTCAGGAGGATGAAAAATACAAAAGAAAAATTCTAAAGACATGCACCAGTCCAGGTGGAAAACACAAATTAAAGTTCAAGTCGGGAGCTAGCACATGCAAATATGTAAAACATCCATAAAACAGAGGCTGTTGTGGATCTTATATCAACCACCACTGCCATGATAACTAGATATCCTGCTCTTCATCACATTACCTAACTTACTGGGGAAAAAAAAGGTTGAAGCATGTGCAAAACATCAAGTGTACGCTCATTTCCAGTACAGAATACAAAAAGCATACTGGGCATGCCTAGACATATTGGCATAGGATATCAAGGCAGCTCTGAGATACCCCACTTCAATGTACTGGTATTACTCAAACATAGTTTTCCTGATAATATTTTGTGTTATACTCTGTATATCTGTCTCTCTAACCTTTATATATTAAGAAATATCTGTCTCTCTGACCTCTTGTATATTAATATATTGGAGTGATAACACTCTCTTCAAATACTTTATTAAGTTTTTATTGTAGAGTAGTAGGAATATACAAAAACACATTCACTAAACCTCCAGATAATGTTTATCCCAATTTAGTTGAGAAGATTCATATCAATATCCATTTGAAAGTACAACGTATCTAATAAGTAATTAAAACCGACCAAGCAGCAGTCTCTAACACATTCAATCATAAAATAGAAACTTACTGGAAATATGTTGGTTATCATCCAACAGACTAAGAAAGGGCCATCCTACAAATTTTTTATGATTGGCAACATATGGCACAACATAATCGAACTGCATTTTTTTAGATATCTGCAAAATGCAATTTCTTATTTCTTATTTTCAAATAAATAGACATGCGCACACAAATTAAAAAGAAGATAGTGATCTCTAAACAAAATTGAGGATGCTGATGATCCATAGTGCAATATAAACGAGTTTGAGTATAGAACAAAGAATGAAATCACTGGAGCCAAAAATACTCAATACCCAGTACCAATGCTGAAAAGGTGAACAGAGAATTCGAAATTCCTAGTGCATTTAGAAAGTGACAAGAAAAATGTGGAAATATTTGAGGTCAAAACAGTACAGACTAGAGAGAACAACTACAATGTGAAATTTTATCTATTTGGGCTGCAATCTCGACTCCAGCTACCCATCCAAAAACTTCAAATTTTCCCATGGATATTCATTGGAAATCAATGAAATCAATGTCATTAAGCACTTAGCTTGTTTAGAACTCAATAGACCATCAAGGGTAAGCAACATTAGAGAAAAAGGTAAACAGACTATATCCATAAATTATTTTGAAGTTTCATTTGTAAGGATCAAGTGTTATCTGCATGTACTTAAAAAGTACACATCAACTTCTAGAAGAGTGTCAACTATCGGTGGGTCTTAATGTGCAGTCGTGTAGGTAAAATTTACAATAAGAAAGGCTTTGAATTGGATATTCCCACCCAAAGCAAAAGATTTTGAACTAACAATGCTACATGTAGGACCTTATGATGGTGGCACAGAGATCTCTATCAGCACACAACATGCATAAATGTACGGTACAACATTTTGGAAGAAACTGATATCCATGACAAACAATTTATGAACACTAGGTCATTAAGCAAAGAATTATTTGGCATCATTAGTCACCAATACTACATTTTTTTTTATAATGACATCATCAAAAGCCAATTGAACACACAGAATTCTGATAAGTACATTATATTCATAAAAATAACCAAATACATTAATTAAATATGTATATATTACACCATATAAATTATTAGAAACTGGAAATTACCTCAAAGAACTTCTGATACTGCGGCCAGGAGTTGAATCCTCCTTTGTGAAGTACCACTGAGCAATAGTCCCACTGATCACATAAACCTGAGCTTCGATCATCGTGGTCAAAGACCAGAGCATTGTAAGAATTGCCAATGCATAGTATGCAGGCACCCAACTATCCTGCTTCCATACACAAGTGTACTCCCCACTTGATTCCTTTGGCACAATTTTCCCATTCAGCCTAGCAAATACTAAAAACACCACAATTGGAGTATAATAAGCCACTAAACCAAGTGTCAGCAATGGTAACGCCACAAATAACCCCAAGTTGTTCGAAAGTGCTTCAGAGGCAACCGCAATTATCCTTATAGTCAACTCAATTCGATGCCTATTAGCCACAAAAATCCACACAATAATCCCAATTGCTAAGAACACGAAAACCATCACCAAGATTCTATAAACCAACGGGAATCCATCACTGCAAGAAGAACTAACTGTGCAGGCAACGAACCAATAGATATTGAAAAAGATGGGAATAATAACAAAGAAAGGGAGCGAGATGTACACAATCTGCTTGGTGTAATGCTTGAGTAACAAAAGCAATAGAAAGCAAATGGGTGCACTCAAAAGTAAAGTAATTACAAGGCTCCATATCAAAGCCTTGAAAAAACTGGAATTTGACGAACTCAACAAGTAAAAATACAAACTGGTTTTGTATAATCCATCAGTAGACAAATTCAACGAGTCCTTAACACAAGAAGTTGAGTTGGAGTCATATGTGTAAGAGGAAAGACTGGTATAATTTGGGTTTCGGTGGAAGATAGAGAATATTCCAAAAGCCAAAGTGCAAAGAACAAGGAGAGCAAAGAGAATGAGAAAGGTAAGGTCTTTGAAGGGTCTGGGACCATAATTGTAAGAGATCTGAAGGTACTGGGTAGGGTCGGATTCATCTGGGTGAGGTTGGGTGGTTTCTTCAATTAGCGGAGGCGGCGGCGGCGGCGGAGGAGGAGGAGGATGAGGAGGATAGAAGGGAGGCTTGGAAAGGAGAGGCTCTGAAGGGGAAGAGGAATCGTAAAGAAAAGTGGATTTGTTAGGTTCTTCAGTGCTACCCATTAGAGAGAGAGAGAGAGAGAGAGAGAGAGAGAGAGAGAGATTAGTAGCGGCGGGGATGGTTTATGGTGGCAGTGGTGGTTTATGGTGGCGATAGAGGGGAGAGCATTTTGATTGTCGTTGACTGCCACCAGAGAAGCTGATATGTTGGTCGGTTGTTTTTTTACACAGTGGAGTTTAATGACGTTGAAGGTGAGTGGTAAGGCTAGCTGTTCGTTATTCTCGCTTGCCACATTTCATTTTTATTATGATTACTAACCCCAATTTTCCAATCTCAGAAAAGAAAAATATTCCCAATTTTGTTTAATATAAATTAAAATAGGAATACTTCACTTTATCATTAATTGCTTTTTTTTTTTTTTAGGGACACTTATCATTAAATTTATCAAAAAAAAAAAAAAGAACTCGGGTCATGGCCATTTGTTTGTAACTCAATGATTAATTATCTACCACGATGTATGAAGAAACATCGGAGTAGAGTAAACAAGACAATAGAAAAGCTTACTACTTAAATTTTGATTCAATATTTCCATGAATAGATCTCTTCGTAAGGATTAGGGTCGAAATCCATAAATCTCCTCCAAAATATTTTAGGTGTGACCACTCATTTCCATACACATTTTTATTTTTAGGAATAATAATTTTAACTCACTCTAATATATATGTTTAATTTGATTTTAATAGGATGAAAAAAATTTATCCTGTTCATAAATGAAGCAATATCCATCTTTAACTCAACTCAAATATTTATTTATATATTTCTAGTGCTCTACTAGTTAAAAGTCAAGATAGAAAAGATTATAATGGGTTGAGGAGGGCTGCTGTATATTTTTACATAGCATCACCAATGAAGTTTGCTACTCAAGTCACTAATGGCAATGTAGAAGATTTAGGAACTAACCAAGAGCAATTCAAAGCTGATGAATGAAATACAACAATTATGAATGCAATTCAGAAGGAGTACAAAGATCCATGAAAGTTAAAGGCATGATTAAGGGAGGTTTTATCAATTATACAAGTTATGCAGGTACTATCTACTTCATATAACTTAATTTCTTTGATTATGCACTTAGAAAAAAATATGAATAATAGATTTAGATGCTACAAATCATTTGTGTCAAAATTTTGCATTGTCTCATCACAAAATAGAACTTAAATCCTATATCAGTGCATCTACCTGACAAATCTTTGAAACATGTGCATCAAATAGAAAACATTATCATACATTTCAAATTGAATGTCTGCAAAGTTTTCTATATTCCTAGTTTCAAATTCAACCTACTCAAAGTTTACCAATCCAAATCATTTTTCTTGCAGCTCATTGTATATTTCCTGATATGAGGATTGAGGAAGTGTTAGCTATTGGCAAAATGCATAATGGACTTTACATACTAAATCATATCAGTTTTCTTGTACATAACATAAAAGAGTTTTAATTTAAGGCTTTTGTTATTCTTGTTGTTGCAAAAGTAGAAAAGTCTACTATACAACCTTTTCTTAAATAAAGAAATTCCTTCAATATATTTTCAATTGTCACATCAAAGATTGAGTCAGAATTTGTTGGTATGGAGTATAGTCAATTGTTCTGTTATTTAAGCATTGTGCATAAAAAATCATGTCCATACACATGATAGCAAAATGGTGTGGTAAAGAGGAAGCATAAATATTTATTACAAATGACAAGGTCCTTAATGTTTTATGTTAGTTTACCAAGAAAATTGTGGAGAGAGTCTATTTTAATTGCCACGCATATCATAAATAAATTACTTGTTGTGCACAAGCAATCTACTGAGGGTATGATTGGGGATGTGTGATCTGTCAAAGTGAGAAAGCAAGCCTAAATAACTAATTGAGTAATAATTAGTAGCTAAGTAAATAATAAAGAGGGTAGTTAGTTGATTTAGGTTATGTTAAGTTGAGTTGGCAAGTACTACTTAGCTATATAAGCTAGAATAACATATTTTAAACGCATATTGTTGAATTACTAAAATCAAGGAGTCTGCTATAGATTTCTTTCTCGCTCTTCTCTTTTGCTTTCTCCCTTGAAGTTTCTCTATTCTCTGCTCTTCTCTCAATTCTTCTTTTGTCTTCTTCTTCCTCCTATTTCTACTTCTAATTCTATCTCTATTCTAATCTCATTCATTGTTCTTTCTATTGAGTTGTGAATCTTCAAGTTAGGATTAAGAAGCTATAATGGCCTTAGTTCCTAATAATATGGTATCAGAGCAACCAAATCTTGAGGTTGTAGCTCCACCAGTTACAAAATAGAAACCTAAAGCCACGGACACTGAGAGGATATTGAATTTAGAAGATCAGGTACATCCATTTTATGCTCAGATTGTTGTCTTGAAAATAGAATTGCAATCTTCTTTTCAAGAATCATACATAGAGTTGAAACTCATGATGGTTGAAACTAACAAAAAATTGGCTGCATACACGGCCAAGATGGAAGAAAAGTATGATCGTGTGACTATGTTGTTGGATCCTATGAGACAAATGCAGAAGGGCAAGAAACAGGTGGTTGTAGATGCTCCAAACAAGAAAATTAAGGGAACACCAATGGTGAGTTCATCTCGCATAGTCACTCATCAACAGGTAAATTCACCTCCCACAAATTTTAATGTGTCTGTTGAGCATCATGCTACTGTGAATGTTGGACTAAGAAGAGGAATTTTGCCTATGCCAAGAAATAGAGAGATAGGAGAAAGCAATTCTATGCACCATACACCTAAAAGCTCCACTATTAATTGGAATGGGCACTGGATTAAAATAGATCACCTTATTTTAATGGATCTAATCCACAAAATTGGGTTAAAAAATATCATAAATACTTCAGAATCTATAGTGTACCAAAAGAGCAAAAAGTGGAACTAGATTCCATATTCCTTGATAATAAAAGTCTGAAATTTGGTATCAAGGATGGCAAGCTCAACAAACTATCACCACTTGGAGAAAACTTTGCTGAGGCACTTTGCAAGAGGTTTGGTGAATTGGGAATTGAAGAGATTGTAGAGGAATGCAATAAGTTGCAACAAATCACTATTGTTACTAATTATCACGAGAAATTAAAAGAGCTTAGGTCTTTAATATTGAAGCATAATCCGAGTCTTAGTGAGACTTACTTTACTTCTAGTTTCATTAGGGGTTTAAGTGAAGAGCTAGGGATACTGGTGAAAATGTTTAGGCCTGTTACTCTCTTACAAGCTTGTGAGCAAGCCAAGTTGCAAAAAAGGTGTATTGATGCAATTTTAAAGAAGCAATCTCAAAACCTTATACCTACTTGTAAGGGGGAGCAAATGGTCGGTTTGATTTGAACCAATTCAAACTTCCTAAAAACTAAATAAACTGAACCATAATTTTTAGAAATCGAACCCAACTTTGAATCAAATCAAATTGAATCGAAAATTTTACAGATTAAATCGAACCGATATAATTTGATTCAGTTATTTTTTTTTTTAATTATATTGACACCCCTGTATTTTTCCATATTATACTAATATGTCCCCTCTGTTTTCAAAATTATACTAAAACACTCCTGCATTTTATTTTCGTTAGACAAATACGTCATTCCGTCTAATTTTTTCCAATTTTTTGTTAATAAAAATCCAAAAGTCAACTTTTTAGTTAAAATATTTATAAAAATGTCTAAAATACCGATGATAATTACCATCCACAACCCAAATGAGTTCTTGCCTTTCCATTCTATAATAAAAAACGAAAATAAATCAAAACCCATAAATTCTTTTGCAAAACAACCAATATCAATTTCAATCAAACATCAACCAAAATATTATCAAACATAACACAACCAATTTGAACAAAGAAAGGGAGATGTGGAGGCATGCAAGATGGTGGCTCTGTTCTCCTCTATTTTTCTGAGGCAAAATAAAGAAAGGGAGTTGTGGATAGTGATTGTTAGTGGAACAAATTAGTAATTAACCTGACTCAATCAAGGAATCGACGATGAAAATATGGTCAGATCATGCAGAAAAAGGAAGGTATTTTTATTTTCACTTTAAATATTTCAATCCTGCCTCTATTGATTTCGCCTAAAAAAATTTGCATTTGCACTACGCTTTCTATTGACCACTTCAAAGTTCAAACCATCAAGTTGTGATCTTTTCATGGATCTTTCGTCCAAAACATCTGTCTAATTTCATAGCTTCATCAATGGCGATAATCACATAGGAAACTCAAATCAGAGCCCCAAATGCAGACACATAATTACCCATTTGTTTTCTGATTTTATTTCACTTTTTCAGTATCTCTAACCACTCTTTCAACTATTACTCTCTCCTCTCTCTCTTCCTCATTAGCTATTACTCTTTCTACTTTTTCGGCTTCAAAGCTTGCAGGGATTTTTGACGATCGAAAGGAGGAATTGGATAAAGCGGGGTTATGGGTTATGGGGAGCGAAAGGAAAAGAAGAACAAGAAAAAGAGAAGAGAGAGGATCAGGAGAAGAGGCTTTGGAAGGAGGAGTTTTAGGTGCAGCGGCGACTATTGTGGTGGTCGCCATAACTGTGCTCTCTGAAGAAAGAAAAGTGTGAGTAAACCCTATGGGTTTTTTTATTCTTTTTATAGGAAAGAAAAAATGGACATGCATTCCCAAAATGGAAAAGATGTGAAAATTGTTTATAAGAGATTGGTGTAGAAGATGAAAGGGAATGGTTATTTTGGGAGTATGGTAAAAAATGAAAATGAAAATGAAAACGAGAGGTATTATGGACTCTTTACAGTAATTTAACGAATTTTTGGACGAAATGACCTCAAATTTTAATATAAGTAAAATGCAGGGGTGTTTTAATATAATTTTAAAAACATAAGGACATATTAGTATAATATGAAAAAATGCAGAGGTATCAATATAATTAACCCTTTTTTAATAAAATAAATATAAAATTATTAAAAATGTTATTTTGGTTTTCTTTTGAAGAAAATTGAACCGAATCAAATTAATCAAAATTTGAAAAAAATTAATCGAACCGAACTTACCAAACTAGGTTCAATTCAATTTCGATTTTTTTGGTTTTTTGCTCACCCCTACCTACTTGCGACTCCTTTTCCAAACCAAAAACTTATACCCGAAAAAATCACTCCAACATTCCGCAACTGCCTAAACATACTCATCTGTCAAATCCCAAACCAAATTTTTTCAATAAAAGTGATGTTACACAACCACCAGATACCTCTAAACCTAGATATTTCAATGATACTAAAAGAACTCTAGGCCTGTATTTTAGGAGTGGAGACAAATATTACCCTAGCCACAATTGCAAACCCAAATAGTTATTAGCATTATATGCCACTACAGATCTTTTACCTACTAAGGATGAATTGGAGGATTTTGATTTGGATTGTGTTGATAATATAGAAGTTCAAGAGGGAGAGATTTTTATGCATGCCTTGGATGGCAACTCTTCTAGTAACATAGTAAGAATTAAAGGTTCTATTGGTGATAGGCCTATGGTAATTCTGATAGACATAGGTAGCACAAATAGTTTTGTTGACTTGACTATTATGAAGGAGATACAATTGAGGACAGTGAGAGCTTTTCACCTTTCCATCACAGTGTCTAATGGCCACCAGATGAATAGTAAGGCAAAATGTCTAGATTTTACATGGACCATGCAGGGTTATAAGTTCTATTTCAAGATCAAGGTGCTACAATTGGGGAGTATCACATAGTTTTAGGTGTTGATTGGATGAGAATATACAGTCCTATCCTGTTTGATTTCGTTAAACCATCACTGTCTTTCTAGAAAGAAAGGTAACAGATTGAGTTGAAGGGCATGCTAGAGGAAGGTGTTCTTAAATGGATGACTGGAAGCAATTGAAGTTTGTGTTTAAGAGGGGGTTGTCTTCTTTGAAAACTTAGTTATTCTCTATGGGCTGCAGTCTTACAACGTCCCTTGTTGCACAGACTTTTATGATTGATCAAGCAGCTTTATAATACCTAGTTCAACTATATGAGGATGTGTTCATAGAACCCAAGTCACTGCCTCCCATTAGAACCTAAGATCACACTATCCCATTAAAACCTAACTCAAAACCAATGCATTTGAGGCCTTACGAATATCATCATCTTTAGAAAAATGAGATAGAAAAACAAGTGAATGAGATGCTTCAGTCCTCTCTCATTCAGCCCAGTCATAGCCCCTTTGCCTCACTTGTCCTTTTGGTCAAGAAAAAGGATGGATCATGGAGGTTCTGCATTGATTACACACAATTAAACTCCATTATAGTCAAGAATAAATTTCCAATACCTATTATAGATGATTTGCTTGATGAATTGAATGGTGCTTAATTTTTTTTCTAAAATGGACTTAAGAGCTAGATATCATCATATAAGGATGGCTTTACAAGATGTTCATAATACAACATTTAGAACCCACCATGGCCATTTTGAATTCAAATTCATGCCATTTGGGTTGACCAATGCCCCTGCCATATTCCAATCCTTCATGAACACTGTATTTGGTGACTTTCTAAGGAAGTTTATACTTGTTTTTTTTTATGACATTTTGGTGTATAGCATATTATGGGATCTTCATCTTTAGCACCTAGAGATTATATTTCAAGTGCTTCTTAGCAATCAAATATATGCTAAGCTTAGCAAGTGCTCTTTTGGCCAGAAAAAGGTGGAATACTTGGGACATATTATCACATCATCAGGTGTAAGCATAGATCCAACTAAAATACAAGCCATGTTATCCTGGCCTCAACCTCATACTGTGAAAGGGTTGAGAGGATTTCTAGGCCTTATTGGCTATTACATGAAATTTATTAAGGGTTATGGGGTGGTTTATAGGCCTCTGACTGACATATTAAAGAAGGAGCAATTTCATTGGACTCCTACTGTTGTTAAAGCATTTCAGACCCTTAAGCATCTCAAGGTCTTTGCCCCAGTGCTTACTGTTAACTTAAATTGCTTTGAACAGAAAAAGTTATCTCACTCTTGGAGGAGAATTCTCATTATATAGTAATAATACATGTTGATCTTTATTCTATAAAATAGCTAAACTACTATATATAAAGCTGATCTTTAGCCCTTGAAATAGCTAATCTCCCATATACAAATCTATACAATCACTTACAGCTAGTATATCCTAATTAAGAAAGAACAAAATAATTACAAAGATAATTATCATAGTTGTATAAGGCATAAAATCTGTTGGCTTTAAATGACCAACTAATTGACCATCTAATACCTTTGATATCCCCCCTCAAATTGATGCTGGTGAATCAACAAACATCAATTTGCTAACAAGAAAATTCTGGCGCTGACATGTCATGGATTTGGTGAAGATATCTGCGATATGTAAAGTGATGGAGATATATGGAAGAGTCATGACCTGGTGGCCATAGGCCTCTCGAATAAAGTGACAGTCAACCTCTATGTGCTTCGTGTGCTCGTGGTAGACAGGGTTGGCAGTAATTTGGATGGCATTAGTGTTGTCAACATGTAATGGAGTGGGTTGAACTTATGGGAAACCAAGCTCCGTGAGAAGACCCCGCAGCCAAATGATCTCAGAACATGCAGCAGACATGGCACGATATTATGCTTCAGTTGAAGATTGGAAACAAACTCTTGCTTCTTGCACTTATAAGAGATAAGAGCATCCCCTAAAAACATACACCATCCCATAATAGATTTTCTGGTGTTCAGGAAGCCAGCTCAATCAGCATCGCTGTAGGCTTGCAATTAAGTTGACGAATCAACAGGAAAAAATAAGCCGTGACTAGGTGTGCCAAGGATATATCTAATGATACGTCAGATTGCGGATAGGTGGAGACGTCGTAGGGCTTGCATAAACTTGCTGACAGTGTGGAAAACATAAGAGATGTATGGTTGAGTGATGGTTAGATAGATAAGACTACCTGGCAACTTTCGATACAAAGTAGGATCCTCGAGAAGCTCCCCTCCATCTTGGCGATATTTCACATTAATTTCCATGAGGGTGTCAATAGAAGTAGCTTCTGTGAGTCCAACTAAATGAACCAAATCTTGAATATATTTGTGCTGATTGAGGAAAATACCTTGAGGCTAATGATGTACCTCTAACCCTAAGAAGTAAGTGAATTGGCCCAGTTCTTTCATGTGAAAAATAAAATGTAGGAATTTTTGTATTTCAGAGATGGCCTCTACATCAGAACTGGTGATAACAATGTCATCCACATAAACAAAGAGAACAACTATGCCCTTAGATGTCCTTTGTAGAAAAAGGAAGGAGTCATATTGACTTTGAATAAATGAAAAACCAAGTAGTGTGGATCGAAACTTTTCAAACCATACCCGCAGTGACTACTTCAAGCCATACAAAGAACGTTTGAGTTTGCAAACAACATTAGATGAGGAAGTAGGCATACCATAGGGAAGTTTCGTGCAAACTTCCTCCTTGAGATCACCATGTAAGAATGCATTCTTGACATCCATTTGATGTAAAGACCATGATTGAGATGCAGTAAGAGCTAGTATTGTCTGTATGATGGTCATCTTAGCAACTGGTGTGAAAGTCTCATCATAGTCTAGCCTAAACTCTTGCTTGTTGCCAAAAACCACCAATCAAGCCTTGTAACGGTCTATGGATCCATCAGAACAAAGCTTGATAAAAAACACAAACTTACTTCCAAGAGGTTTCACAGATGGGGGGCATGGAATGACTTCCCAGGTATGATTTTCTTTTAGTGTAAGAAGTTCTACTTCAATAGCTTTTCGCCAACACTCATGCTTCATGGCCTACTTGTAAGATAAGGGAATAGAATACAAGGTGGCTATCAAAGATAGAGGAGGGAAACCATACCTATCTTGTGGTTTAATAACATAATTACTGCATCTGAGAGGAGTAGGTGAGGCTTCTGAAATAGGATCAGAATTCAAAGAATGATCTTGGGGGGCTCGGGCGGTGCTGAAATCTGATTTGATGTATTGGACACACATCGGTGATACACTAGAAGAAGCTTAGTGGTTATATGATCTATATAAGAGTTAGTAAACAATGGCAATACAAAAAATGGAAGAGAAAGGTGATCATGGTGAGTGGAAAATAAATATTGATTTTAAATAAAAATAACATTATGAGAGACTCGAATACGACGCAAATTTGAATCATAGCAAAGAAAACCTTTCTAGTGTGCTGAGTATCCTAGAAAAGCAAATTGAACAAATTGAGCTATGAGTTTTGTGCGTTCGTGAGGAGGAAGATGAACATAACACACACAACCAAAGGTACGAAGATTAGAATAATCTAGAGTATTACCAAATAGCCGAGTGAAAGGAGAAGCATGGTTTAGTAAGGGAGAAGGCAACATGTTGATGAGGTTGACAGCAGTGGAAAGTGCTTAACACCAAAATCGAGAGGGCACAAATGACTCTAGTAGAAGGGTGCAAACAACATCAAGGAGATGACAGTTCTTTCTTTCAGCCACCCTATTTTGTTGTGGAGTTTAAGGATAAGATCTTTGAGAGATTATGCCATTGGTTTGCAGAAATTCCTAAAACAAATGAGACATGTACTCGCCCCCATTGTTAGAACGAAGAATTTTTATGTTGGTAGAAAATTGGGTCTGAACATGTGCATGAAAAAGCTTGAAAACAGAAAATACTTAATCTTTAGAGTGCAGAAAATAAATCCATGTGAAGCGACTATAATCATTAATAAAAGTGACAAAGTACTTATAATTAGCATGAGAAGTAACTGATGCCATACCCCACACATCACTATGAATGAAATAAAAAAGATGGACCACATTTGGTGTATGAGTAGGAAACGGTAAAGTTTTACTTTTTCCAAGCCTATAAGCATTGCAATCAAATTGAACAGCACTAAGAGAAGGTGACTTTTTATTCCCAAGTAAACCATAATTCGACAAATTATGAAGTACATTAGAGTTGGATGTCCGAGGTGTTTATGCCATGCTCGATAATCAACATGAGCAGAATTACAAGTGATAAAAGGTAAAGAATGACATAGAGATAAAGGAAATTGAAGAGGACAAAGGCATCCTACTTTAGGCCCCTTTGTGATCATCTTCCCTGATTGTTGATCCTGCACAACACAACCAGACTTAGAAAATTCTACTTTACAATCACTGTCAACCAATTGCCCAATGGAAACAAGATTAGTGCTAAGCCTAGGAGAGACAAAGACATTAGTTAGAGAAGAAGAAACATCACCAGTGGCTGTGATAGGTAAAGGATTTCCATCAACAGTATAAATCTTGAGATTTTCAGAATATTTGTTAACATTGGTGAGGAATTTAGCATTGTTTGTCATATGATTAGAAGCCTCGGAATCAAATTACCAAGGAGGTGATGTAGAGAAGTATTTACCTGAGAGTCCTAAAGCGGAGAATGCCAAAATGATCATTTGTTGAATCATTTAAGGGGTCACAAATTAAACAGAAGCTGAAGCACTTTGAGATGAATCCACAGAACCACCAATACTAGAAGAGCCAACTGAGGCAGTATATGTTGTTTCAGATTTCTTGGGGGGTCGAGTAGGGCATTCCTTGATGATATGACCATCCTTTTTACAGTAGTTGCAGAATTTTTTTAAGTAATTTGAAGCATAATGGCCATATCCTTTGCAACAATAGCATTGAAGAGTGCACATGTCCCTACCTTTTGGCTTGCCTTGAGTTGCATATGCTATAGGAACAGAGGTGAGCTTATGTTGTTCTATAGTGGTTTGAGTAAGAAGTCGTTGCTCTTCGCGAAACAAATCATTGAGGCATATATCCAAGGAAGGAACAGGTTCTCGATTCATAAGATTGGACCTGGTGCCTTCAAATTTAGATCTCAGTTTCATAAGAAATTGATCCCTTTTAGTAATTTCATGGACTGATTTAACAGAACTAAGACCTTCGGGTGGTAAAGTAGCATAGACTATATCAGTATATTTAGCCCAAAGATTCATGAAGCTAGAATAAAAATCAGAAATAGAGAGACTTCCCTACTGAAGGGTGGCTAATTCATGTTCAAGTTGGAACCGACGAGCAGTGTTATGTTGATTGTAGAGTTTCTTTAGGTAATTCCACATCTCAGCTGCAGTCTTGAAAGGTTGAAAATTCAAAATGATGTTGGATTCCACAGATCCCAGAATCCATGCCATGATTTGAGCATCCTTGACCTCCCACTTGGCAAGATCATCCTTGCCTTTGTCTTCTCAAGGAGCAAGTTTGCTGCCATCAGCATGGCCTCACAGATCCTTGCCTTTGACAAATATATTGAAGTGGAATGCCCAGGTTGAGTAGTTTTTGCCATTAAAACGAATCAAGAAGGCATCATACTTGTCTAAAGACATGAGTCCAAGAGAACTTTGATCAAGAGTAACCAAGAAACATGACTATATTAGAGTATAGCTAGATTTGAGAACAAGAGACATGAATATTCAGAATTGAGGCTCTGATACCATGTTAACTTAAATTGCTTTGAGCAAAAAAAGTTATCTCACCCTTGGAGGAGAATTCTTATTATATAGTAATAATACATGTTGATCTTTATCCTATAAAATAGCTAAACTACTATATATAGAGCTGATCTTTAGCCCTTGAAATAGCTAATCTACCATAAATAAATCTATACAATCACCTACAGCTAGTATATCCTAATTAAGAAAGAATAAAATAATTACAAAGATAATTGACATAGCTGTATAAGGCATAAAATCTATTGGCTTTAAATGACCAGCTAATTGACCATCTAATACATTTGATACTTACCTTGCTTGATTTTTCCATTCCTTTTGTCCTTGAAATAGATGCTTCCTACATAGGTATTGGAGTTGTTCTCATGCAGCAAGGTAGACCTATTGCTTTCTTGAGCAAGGCATTTAGTCCCTTTTTGTATATGAGAAGGAATAACTTGCTATCATTTTTGCCGTCACTAAATGGCACCATTGCTTAAAGAAAAATCATTTTATTATTAAAATGGATCATGACATCATAAAGTTTCTATTGCAGTAAAGGCTAACAACCTATGTGCAATAGAAAGGAATTATGAAACTCTTGGGGCTGGACTACTCTATTTAGTATAAGAAAGGATTGGAGAATAAAGTTGCAGATGCCCTCTCTTGCAGACCAAATGCAACTACTGACTCAATAACTTGTTATTTGACTTTAGTCTCTATTCCTTTGTGGATTTATGAAGTGATCAGCAGTTATGAGGGTGACTCTTATGTTAACACCCTTATTTCCAGAATCTTGTTGGATCCAACAACTCAACCTTCATATTCTTATTTCCAAGGTCTATTAAAGTATCATACTATGCTTTATTTGCATACAACTGAACAACTATGGTAGAAGATAGTTGAGGTAGCACATAATTCTACTTTTAGAGGGCATTCAGGGGTTAGAGGCACATATGCCAGGGCAAAGCAATATTTTTATTTGCCATCCATGAGGAAGGACATTGACCAGTGGATTCAAGGGTGTAATGTATGCCAGAGGTGTAAAACAAACGCAATCCCTTACCCAGGCCAACTACATATATACCAAGTATGCACATTTTTTGGGGTTATCTCATCCACTTAATGCCCCTAAAATTTTTACTTTGTTTTTGGAAAATCTCATCCACTTAATGCCCCTAAAAATTTTACTTTGTTTTTGGAAAATGTGTACAAATTACATGGTCTACCTTAGAATATTGTCACTAATAGGGACAAGGTTTTCACCAACCTGTTTTGGCAAGAGCTTTTCAAAAGCCTTGGTACCAAGCTCCATTTTACTTTTGCTTACCATCCTCAATCTGATGGTCAAACAAAATGCTTGAACAAATGTTTGGAAACCTATTTGATCTGCATGACATTTTAGAAACCAAGTTCATGGTTTAGGTGGGTTTCATTAGCTGAGTGGTGGTATAATACCACTTACCATAGCAGCTTACAAATGACCCCATTTCAGGCTCTCTATAGGTATGTTCCTCCCCATTTTGCAATTGTCATTGATCATTTAATACCTATGAATAGTATAGCAGAGTTATTTAGGAGAGGGAGCATATTTCTCAACTATTGAAGACTAATTTGTCCATAGCTCAGAACCGTATGAAGTAGTATACTGATACTCACAGGACTGATAGAAGTTTCAACATTGGTGATTGGGTCTATCTTAAACTACAGCCTTACAAACAATATAATGTTGCTGTCAGGAAATCTCTCAAACTCTCAGCCAAATTTTATTGTCCTTTTGCAATTTTGGAGAAGGTGGATCCTGTAGCTTACAAATTACAATTGCCATCTGGGTCATACGTTCTCCATGTGTTTCATGTAAGTTTGTTAAAGAAGAGTGTGAGGACTAACCATCAACTGTATACTGCTTTGCCAGTTGTTTCAATGGTAGGAGTTTTGTTTATTAAGCCATTAACCATTCTCAAACTAGCGGTCATTACAAACAGAATCAGCTTGTGATTCAAGCCTTGGTCCAATGGGTCAATTTTTCACTAGAGGAGGCTACTTGGGAGGATATCTCTTTCTTAAAGTCTCAGTTTCCACATATCTTCCTTGAGGACAAGGAAGGTCTTTATGAGGAGGGTATTGTTGTGCATAAGCAATCTATTGAGGGTGTGATTGGGGATGAGTGATATATCAAAGTGAGGAAGCAAGCCTAAATAACTAATTGAGTAATAATTAGTAGCTAAGTAAATAATAAAGAGGGTTGTTAATTGATTTAGATTTTGTTAGGCTGAGTTGGAAAGTATCTCTTAGCTATATAAGCTGGAATAACAAATTATAAATGCATATTGTTGAATTACTAAAATTAAGGAGTCTATTACAGATTTCTTTCTTTCTTTTCTCTGTTACTTTCTCTTTCAAAGCTTCTCTATTCTCTACTCTTCTTTCAATTCTTCTTATGTCTTCTTCTTCCTTTTATTTCTACTTTTAATTCTATCTCTGTTCTAATCTCATTCATTGTTATTTCTATTTAGTTGCGAATCTTCAAGTTAGGATTAAAAAGCTATAATGGCCTTGGTTCCTAACATTAACATCTTCTATTATAAATTGGCAAACACCCTTTGAGTTGTTGCATGGACATAAACCTAGTTATACTTCAGTTAGAACCTTTAGATATTTATGTTTTGACACAAATACAAAACCATAAGAGGACAAGTTTGCTCTTAGAGCTGTTAAGTGTATATTCCTAAGATATATGACTGGACAAAAGGCATACAAGTTGTATGGCCTTCATGAACATGGATTGTAACTATTGTTTCTAAGGATGTGGTATTTCATGAAGATGTATTTTCTTACAAAATTGACCTCAGGACTATTTTACCTAATTCTTTTGTACTACATGACATTGATCCCATCTACTTACGTATTAATTCCAATTATGCTCCTTTGCTTAATTCTCCATTCCAAATAGTTGTGCCATATTCACCAATGTTTAATATAGGTGCAAACAACAATGAAATCTCAATTTCTCTTACTGAATTACTTGTAACATAATCAGATATCCCTTCTTTGCCCACCTTATATCCTAGACATAGTGCTAGAACAAAAAATAAGCCTAAATGGCTTAAAAATTTTATTTCCATTGTGCGTACTGCTCATATTACTACCTTAGCTAATGCTCATACTTAATTCTATTTATCCACAATTCCTTATCCTTTATCACCTATCCAAACTCTTTATCACCTATCCAAACTCATTATCCTCTTATTTTTAATGCTTCACATATTAAATTTGTAGCAAATATTCCTACTACTTATGAGCATAGTTCATATGACCAATCAAGCAAATTGGACAGATGCCACGCAAAAAAAAAAAAAAAAAAAAAAAAAAAAAGATGCCTTACAAATTAATGATACTTGGGATCTCACTCACCTGCCTCCTGGCAAGAAACCTATAGGTTCAAAATGGATATATATAGTGAAATACAATCCATATAGAACTATCAGTAAATACAGGGCTAGGCTTGTAGCAAAGGGGGTATAATCAAGTTGCTAGGGTAAATTATAATGATAGTTTTTCCCTTTGTTGCTAAATTAGTAACAAATAGACTTTTCCTAGCAATTGTTGTTGCCCACTCTTGGTCCATCCATTAATAGGATATATATATATATATATATATTGCATGGTTTCTTGGATAAGGAAGTTTATATGACCATCCCACATGGCCACCTAGTTCTTGATTCCTCTTAAGTTTGTAAATTGAATAAGTCCTTGCATAGTTGAAGCAAGCCTCAATGTAGTGGAATATTCAATTCACTGCCAAACTTAAGGCTTTTGGGTTATGTCAATATACCCATGATAGTTGTTTGTTCACCAAAACATCTAATGACCATTTTCTAGCTCTTGTGATTTAAGTTGATGATGTTTTTATTGTTGGGATACATAAGGCATATATTTTTGCTTTCAAAGCTTATATGGATTATACATTTACAATTAAGTACCTATGTTATGCTATGTATTTCATTGGATTAGAGTTAGCTAGGTCTATTGATGGCTTGTGTAAGGACCACTTCCTCTTGGCTTGAAGCTTATTGATGTCAATGTTGCCATATTTTCTACACCAGATTAGCGTAAAAGGCTTATTGAAGGCTCGTGTATTTAAATTTGACAAAACTTGATATCACTTATACAACCCAACAATTGAGTCAATTTATGAGTGCCCTCACAATAGTTCATTGATAAGCAGCACTCCATGTTCTCAAATACTTAAAGGGCATTACTTCACTTGGAATTATTTTATCTTGCATCTCCTTCTTCCCAGCTTACTGCATACTATGATGCAGCTTGGACAGCATGTCGAGACACTAGAAAATCATTAACTGGCTATTATGTATTTTTGGGATAGTCTCTCATTTCTTGGAAGACTAAGAAGCAACTTATTGTCTCTAGATCTTCAATAGAGACAAACTACAGAAGCATGGAAACAACTATTTGTGAGTTTCAGTTTCTTACTTATCTTATGTCCGATTTTCACATTTCTACTTCTCCGCCTATCAATTTACATTGTGACAATCTGTTTGCTATTCATATTAGTACAAATCTAGTGTTTCAAGAAAGAACTAAGTATTTAGAGATTGATTGTCATGTTGTTAGAAATAAGTTAAAGGAATGTTTCATCAAGCCAATGCACATTATCTCAAAATTCTAGCTACAATACGTATTTACCTAGACTTTTTCCTCCAAAACTCATCAACATCTACCATCCAAGATCGGACTAATCTTTTTTTATTCGTTTCCATCTTGAGCGGGGGCATAAATGGTATATAATTTAAGCTAGTAGGTCAGTATTGTAAATATTGGTAGACTAATTGGGTCAGTTCTGTAAATATTAATTGGTTAATCTTGTAAATACCTTAGTTGACTAACGGTATATTAGTATATAGACAATTGTATATAAATAGCCAAGTTAGATTTACAGATACTTTATTCATTAATACCATATTATTTTTCCTAATTTTTTCTAGTCTTTCTCGATTATTCCCTAAGGTTTCATATACAGAACTCTGTATCACCATGACTGATTAATGATTTTTCATCACCAAGTAAGATCCATCTTTTATAATTTTAGTTGAATTTCACTTTATTATAAGCGTAGATTGCATTATTTTTATGTGTACAAGGTATACCAAATAATTTTTCCCCAAAAACCCACCTTTATACAACATCTCAAAATACATTTATCTTTTTTTTCCTCTTCTTTTCAATGAATGAACTCAAAATTTATTTTCTTTATGAAGTTAAATACATACATACATATATATATATATATATATATATATATATATATATATATATATATATATATATATATATATATATATTGTTCATTGGAGGCCATTGAGCCAAAATAACGTTATATGTTACACAATAGGGAATAGTCCACTCCTTTAATATATTTCACTAAATTTATGATTTTTTTTGTGGTTTGAGAGACTCGAATTTAAAACTTTTCACTTTTCATATCCTTAAAGGAAATGAGAAGACTGTCAAGACTATCAGATGTATTTTTGAAATAATTTATGCATCAACCAGAATTAAAATTTCCTTTCATGTGTGAGTCTAAGAGAGCTCATACCTATACTTAACTTGTATATCCATGAATTATCTCTTTAATGTTGGCTCTAAGAATCGAAGTCTGATCAATAAGAGAATGAACAAACTCTCTTACTAATTAAACTCACTCTTGAGATTTAAAATACATAATATTAATACAACAATAACCAGAACTATATATTCTTTTAATTGAAGATTTATATAAAAAAAATAATTGACAGTTTCAATTAATTGGTCTAATGTTATTATGTAAGAAGTTCACTTGCTCAAGGCATATCTCTGTTTCTTATTTGCTGTTTTTCTTGCAACAAGTAGGAAGAGTGAAAAATTCTGAATTTATCAGTCAAGTTGCCTCAATTTTCAAGAAGGATCATTACTTTTATTATAAATCCTATTTCCTTAAGAAAATGATGAAAAAAAAAAAAACAGATTATAAGGTAATAGAATTAATAAAATACATATACAATTAATTTCATTAAAATTTATTAAATTGATATTATATGCTCTTATAGATTGCTTCTAACTTGAGAAATTGTTTTTCTCAAACTTGGCAGGTCGCTCCATGCCTGTGTTGATCTTCTGAATTCACTAAGTTACTTCATATCATATTGGTGTCTATATTTACCTCATTTTATATCTACTTTATACCCAAAATTTAAGTATCAAATTATCAATGTTTCATAACTTCTATTTATGGATGAAGAGAGGGATTAGTTGCTTTATTTTGTGAGTATTTCAAAATGGCAACAATTATAGAGCCTCAGTATATCGTTTGGAAATTAAAGGCAGGGTTTATGTAGCTGATACATATTAAACCGAAACAATCAAGATACTTGAAAATGTTAAAAGATGAGAGAAGAAAAGTGAAGAGGTTATAAATAAACAATTAATGTTTGTTAATTATTAATAAGTATCGTATTAATTAAAAATAAAATATAAAAAAAATCATGTGATTTGATTCGTTTTTATTTTAGAGTATGTGAAATATTTTTTAATAAAATAAAATATGAAGTTTAAATAGTTAATGATTTAGCATCTATCGTGTCATATGGGACCTATTTAATTAATTTTTTTTATTTTTTTTATGGACACGTATGTGTCACTGAATACTGACATCATATTTTTTAAAAAAATTTAAAAAAAAAACAGAAATAAAAAAAGGAGAATCTGAAAGTCGTGAATTAAAGCTAAGGGAAGAGTTCATAACCTGACTCATCTTCTTCGGATCAAAGCATGCACAAGTTATTCAAGCAATCCAAACTCACCTGAATAGATAACGATGGTGACTCGCGTGAATGGAGAATTGGCGGTGAAGTGTTGAAAAATCTGCATACTCTCCGTCGTTGGCGGCGGCATGAGAGGGATTCTTTTTGGGAAAGTATTGCCTTAAAGATTTTCTAAAAATTTTGATTGAAAACCTTTTAATTTTCATATTTTTTTTTATAATATTTAAAATTTTTAATTAAATATCACTTTAATTTTATATAATTTTTAAAAATTTAAATTGAATATATTCTATTTTTTAAATCTATAAAAGTCATTAAAATTTTATATTGAATACACTCTTAAATCAGACAATCCTGATGTAAAAATCGTCGATTCTTTATGGGTGAGCTCGCTGGAAGGGAATTGAAGGATGATTGTTGATTCCTTTTCAATTTCAATTTTAGCTTTCTCTCTCCTCTTCAACCCCATCGATCTGTTGTGATGTGTTGTTAACTGTTTTTTATTCTTTTTTTGTTATTTCTATGAACAGAAATAGAAGCCTTCTTTGTACAGATCCAAATTTTCAATTTTATTATCATGCGTAGATGAAATTTAATTTCTAATAACATCTGAAGAAGAATGATGTTTTTTGTATTTCAATAGGTTAATAATACAGGTATTTATACACAAATATTGTATGTTTAACTAGAAAAATAAATAATATAGGAAGCTAATTCCTATAATAGGAAAATAAATAATCTAGAAAGTTAATTCCTATAATTGTAATTGATTTCCTATAATTACAATTGATTTCTCATAAACATGCTATACATAGTGACTTCCTATTATACTCTATTATCCCCCGCAATCTGAGCGTAGATAACATGCCAAGATTGTTACACAAATGAAGGAAAAGAGTACTGCAAAGACCCTTGGTAAAGATATCCGCAATTTGTGAATCACTTGGAACAAAATATATGACAATATCACCCCAATAAACTCGTTCACAAACAAAATGAAGATCAATCTCTAAGTGCTTTTTGCGAGCATGATTAACTGGATTGGAGGCGAGGTAGGTGGCAGAAACATTATCACAATAAATCTCCACAGGCAAGCGTATTGAAACACCTAACTCACGAAGGATAGATCGTAACCAACAAACATAAGCAACTGTGCTAGCCAAAGCACGATATTTAGACTCGGCACTACTCCTAGATATAGTATGTTGTTTTTTTGATGCCCATAAAATTAAATTATTGCCAAGAAAAACACAAGAGCCAGTAGTAGAGCGTCGAGTGTCGGGACAACCAGCCCAATCTGCATCACTATAAGCAACTAAAGTGTCAATTTTAATAGGAAAGATTTGCATGCCGTGGTTAAGAGTACCTTTAACATATCGGAGAATTCGTTTCACGGCTAACCAATGACTTTCAAGAGGATTATGCATATGCTGACATATTGTGTTAACTGCATAAGTGATGTCTGGCTTGGTAAATGTCAAATACTGCAAACCTCCAACAATACTTCTGAACAAAGTGGGATTATCAAAAAGTACAGCTGTAGAAGTAGAGGGCTTGCTAGAAGTTGGTGTAGATAAAGATTTAGCATTAGAAAGTTTCGTCTTCTCTAACAATTGGGAAGCATACTTTTGTTGGGACAAAAATATACCAGAAGTATTGCACTCAACTTTGATCCCCAAAAAATAATTAAGTGTGTCCAAATCAATCATAGAAAACTCATTCTTTAAACAATCAGTAATATAAACCAGCAAGTTTGCAGAAGAAGCAGTTAAGAGAATATCATCAACATAGAGTAAAAGAATTATCATACCGCGAGAGGAATGATGAACAAACATTGAGTAATCAGACTTACATGGTTTGAAACCAATATTCTGTAAGTAGGATGTGAACCGATTGAACCATGCTCGTGGAGCTTGTTTAAGGCCGTATAAGGCTTTATGTAGGTTGCATAAATGATGAGGATATTAAGGATGAACAAATCCTTGTGGCAGAATCATGTACATAGGTTTATCAAGGGTACTATGGAGGAATGCATTTTTAACATCAAGTTGATATATGACCCATCCTTGTGAAATTGCTATGGTCAACACAATTCGGATAGTGGCTGGTTTTACAACAGGACTAAAAGTTTCATCAAAGTCAATACCTGCCTGTTGATGGAAACCTTTAGCCACTAATCTGGCTTTATAACGTTCAATAGTGCCATCTGATATGTGTTTTAGTTTGTAAACCTATTTGCATCCTACAACATTGCATGGTGTAGAAGGAGGTGGAACTAATGTCCATGTATTGTTTTTCATTAGAGCTTTGTATTCATCAAGCATGGTAGCCTTCCATTCAACGTATTTTGAAGCAACAGCAAACAAAGAGGGTTCAACAATGGTATCAGGAGAATTGCAAGATACGGTGGCAATAGTAAGTGATGGATAGAGTTTGGGTTTCAAGTTACCAGTTTTGGATCGGGTAATCATATGGTGAGAGGGAGGTGGAGGATCCTGTGTAGTATCAACAAGGGGCATATTGGCAGGATGAGAAGGTGGAGACCTGTCATCACGTGTTAAAGATGAAGTTGGATCAAGTGGAAGTGGTGATGAGAGAATAGAAGTTTCCTGGGTAGTGAAGGGAGAAGTGGGACCGGGAGTTGGATTATCAGGTAAGGTTGTAGAACTGAAAATGTTAGGTAAGGAAGAGTCATTTATAGGTGATCCATTAGTGTGTGTTATGAACTGGGATGAGTTAATGAAGAGTGGTAGCGTGTGTGTAGAGGAAATATGAGACTTAAGTAAGACAGTTGAGGGATTACGAAATGGGGAAGGAGGAGGAAGTGGCGAGCAGGCAGTAGTGTTTGAAGTTTGAAAAGTCTGAGAATATGGGAAAATAGCTTCATTAAAGGTGACATGTCGGGAGATGAGTATCCTGTTGGAAATAGGTTCTAAACACCGATAACCCTTATGTTGATCACTATACCCCAAAAAAATGCATAATTTGGATTGAGGTTGAAGTTTATGAGGAATAGGGTTAGTAATGTGTGGGTAACATGCACAACCAAAGACGTGAAAGTGTGAATAAATGGGTTTAACTTGGTATAGTTTTTCATAGGGACTTAAAAAAGAAATAGTAGCATTTGGAAGTCTATTTACCATATAAAGGGTTGTCATTAAAGCTTCAACCCAAAATTGGGGAGGTAAATCTTCTTGGAAA
>CANXYC011231898.1:0-16073 GCA_948193065.1 Aleurites moluccanus | reverse complement strand
TAAATTTGTTTATATTTATAAAATTTATAAATAATAGCTAAAAATATAAAAAAAAATTATTTAGAAAATATTAATAAATTCAAACACACAAAACATCAATCAAACATAATTAAAATATAAATATTTTAATATATCAAAAATATTCAATAATCTTTTTTAATAAAATATTAAAAATTCAGCAAATATTAAATTATGAGTACTTGAACAAATTTAATCTAATAAGTGCTTTTAATAAATTCCAACAATCTAATAAAAATTATTTATTAAACAAATTATATATATATATATATATATGTGTGTGTATGTGTTATTAATTAATATAATTTTATACAAGAAATAATTAAATAAATATAATAATTAACCAAGTATAATAACGAGTCCTCATGTGGAGAATACATTTCCTATCCCCCACCCCGTCCCCGTTAACAGAAAAAAAATATTTTTCATTCCCGCCTTCATAAAAAGACAAATCGAAAAATCTCCATCTCGTTAAAGGCAAATCTCCGTGAAAAACAGGGATTCCCCAAATCCCTACTATCTCTGTGTCAAATACTTGCATAATTGATAAGATAGAGTAATTCTCATGCTTCAAGCTTATATGTATTTAATATTAAGAAGATTAAATAAAAATTATTGGTGACGCAAATGATAAATAATTAATTTTAAAATTCATAATTTATTAAATAAATTCCATAAATTAACATGTGCCCTGGTTCTGCGGGAGGAAATTTATTTTCCAGTTATCCAACACGCCTACAAATAGATTACTGGCATAGGGAAGTTCGCCTATAAATTCTTATCAAATTAAATTAATATTTTTAATTAAATTAAATTATTATTATAGTTAAATTATTAATTTAAATTCGATTTAAATATTTTTTATTTATTATTTTAAATTAAATTTATTTTTATAAATTATCATTATTTTATTATAAATTTTTTAAAAAATACCTTTAAAATATCAATAATAAAAAATTTTAAAAATAATTCAATATCGTATATCACAAAATTTATCTATTCTATTAATTAATATACTAAAAACTTATATTTTTTTTGGACTTAGACTATTTTTTATTTATTTTTAATTAATTTTTATGTATGGTTATTTTTTAAATTTTAAATTAATATTAAATTAAAAATTATGATTACATATAAAATAAAATCAAATATATATATAAAATTTCAGTTTAAAATAAAAAAAAAAATTTAAATCACAAATAAAATTAAATTTTTAATTTATTTTATTTTTTAAAATAAATTAAATAAAATAAATTATGTAATCTATTTATTTTAATTTAATTTAATTAATTTAATTTATTTGACTTTTACTCCTATGTAAAATTGTCAGCGATACTGATACTGACTCTCGGGTTCGGTTTGTTTGGTGTCTGAGTTGTTACAATTGTCTGAGGTTAAACATGCCCACCGGTCCGGTCGCAGACCGAATATTTTAATGGGCCCGACATTTTCATTGCAGAAGAAAACATTAACTAAAAACCTCTTGTCCCCATCTTTATCCAATCTAATCCGCTCCGCATCTTATTTATACAGTTTACCCGGAACTCACGGTGCCATTTTTCTGAGACGATTATTACAAGATTTGCAGCCAATAAGGGCCCCACATTGATAGGAGAAATTACAAAAATTCATAGCCAGTTGGTAGATGAACAATTATTATTTAACATCTCAGACATATTAAAAGCCCAATGAATCACTGTTTTATATGAAACATCACTTCCAGTAAAATGCTAAATGCCAAATTCCACCAGCTGCCTCATTTCATTCTCTCAAAAAAAAATAAAAAAAAATCATTTCACATTCCCAAACTAGAATGAAAAGCTCACCTTTGTGCATTTGTAAATTGAACCCACCCCCACAATTCCCCATAACGAATTTCTTTTCTGTATGCTAGGTGGAGAAAACTAATTAATGAGTCAATTTAAATTGACCTCATAACAAAACAAGAAGAAAAAGAATTCAAAAGAACAGTATCAAATTCCTTTATACTTAGACTGGACATGTAAATCCGATTCTTAGCTCTTCAAACGAGTATTCAATTCCTTCCACAATATTTTTTGATGTTTTAGCACCAGAAGAAAAGTAAGGAGTAGCTGGTGAGGCCATTAGCATAGGAGTCGACATCGTTGTTGGAGTTGGCACAATAATTGGAAGTGTTTTTGGGGTTCTATTCTCTTCATCTCCACCAGATGTCGATTTGGTAGGTGTCACCATTAGTGTCTTAATACAAGGTAATGCAGTCTGAGATGTTGCATATCTGGCATTCCTTTTTTATTTTCTGATCAGATGTTTGCTATGTTAGCCTTCGAAGACATCATGAAAGGAATCGGAGAAAGGGGTTTTCTAATCAAGCCTGGTTCAGTTTGGGCGCATTTAATTTGCAGAAGAATGCTTCTTTACTAAATGACCAGCAATCTCTGAATTTCTCCTATCTTCAAAAATTTGAGAATAAATCTCTCAAGCAGGCATGTCAATCAAAACGTCTAAAATGTTCTTAACTATTACCAAAATATGTAATATAACATATAAAATCTACGATGGAGAAAACAACCAAGATTTTCTCAATCCTACTTTAGAAAACCAGAAGGTCAGACAAAATAAAAACATACCGGAGGTCTCAATTCCAAATCCACCATTTTGTCAGCAACTCAAATAGCTGTTCTGATTCAAAAAGTCACCCTTCTTGTTTGATAGCAAGCAGATGTTTTTTCAGCTTTTAAGTTCCTAAGCATCGCTCCTCCAAGGGAGAGTTTCCTATTACTGGCAAATTCTGTTGAAGTTCTAGAAGGCTTCCTTCCACTATGCGATGGGTTGGGTTTCGCCCAAAAAAAAGTTCTTCCTATTCTGCTATTAGCTGGACCTGAAGTTTCTTGTGGTCCTAAAATATAGAAATAAATTATATAGAGATAGTGAAAGAAGAAAGAGTGTAAGATGGGAATTTTCATGAAGATAGCTTTATAAAAATTCTCTAACAATTAACTGACTCGAGGCTCAAGCTCTCTGTCTTATCCTCTTCTCTTTCCTCAGGTTGTTGTACTGTTCCAACCTAAATATAAGTGGTTCCTATAAAATCTCAAATACGCATCCCCTTTTTAGCTTGACAAATTCTGCTTCATTACAAGGCTTCACGGGCTTGAAAGGCAAGTTAAGGGCAGGAAGTACACGGCCTTGAAGGGAAAGATAAGGGCGTGAAGTTACTTGGTGGATTCACGGGCTTGGAAAGTGAAATAAAAGCTTGGAGGATGAGAGAGGTGGCTCCACGGGCTTGAGGCCGAAGAATATGAGCGTGGGTAATTGGATGCCTTTTACAGGCTTCGTGAGGAAAATAAGAGCTCCGACGTACATACTGAAATTGAAATTAAAATTAAAATTAATATAATTTCATTATTTATGAGTATACTAATAAAATTTTATATATAATTTTATAATATTATAATATAATTAAAAAAATAATTTTATAATTTTATTTTTAATACATAAAAATTATAATTTCATAATCGTTATTATTAAGGCAAACATTGAGGATCCACCACTTTTATTTTTATTGTTGTGGTAACCGATAATAATTTCCCACCAATATTTTTATTGCTACCAGATTTTATTTAATTTTAATTTTTTATATATAATAAATATTAAAATTCATTCTAATTTTAAAAAATTAAAATAGAAAAACTCAACTTTTATTTTTATTTCTTAAGAAAAATTTGACGTCCGTGAGGAAATTGAATATTGAAATTTGAGGTAACAAAATGGTTAGAATAGTAATTTTAAGGGGGAAAAAAACACATAAGTGTGTGAGGTAAGGTAAAAATCCCAGTAAATCACTCCTTTTAAAATAATTTTTGTATTTAAAGCTGCAAAGGGGGCGTTAGAGGACCACCTTCTTAAAAATTATATTATAAATATTAATTTTTTTTATTATTTTCTTTATTTTAAGTATAATGAACTCTATAAAAAAAAAAATATTAATATTGTAAGTAGAAACTCTATGGAGCCAAAACAAAGTTGAGGAACTTCACTCAGAAACCCTCTTTTCCTCTTCCTCAATTCTTCTTCGCTCATCTTCTTCTTCTTTAATTTGTCTCATGAATCCCCACAAAACAGAACACGATCTCTTCCACAATCATCATCATCATGATCTGGGCCCACCTCCCCAGATCATTCCCACCCACCAAACTCAATCCCAGCCGTCCATTCAAGACGACCTTTCTCTTCCTGAAATTGTCCTCTTCTATTCCTCTTCCCCCGACTCGCGGAGTCAGTCCTCCTCCGATAACGAAGATTCGCTGATTCACCCCTCTCACTCCAATTCCAAAAGCATCGTCTCCGGCGGTACTCACGCACCGGCTTCCATTAACCCCGAGCCCCATATATCGTCCCAATTTTATACATTCAACGCTGAGTCTCACTCTCTCATGATTCGCTGCATTCTGGAGCACCGCCTTGCTACTCCCGACGAGATCCGAGCTGCCACGCCGCTCTCCGTCTTGAAATCGTGGCGCGCTGTCTGGAAGGACCGCAACGAGGACACTGCCTATGTGACTGGCTGGAAGCGCATCCAGGAGAAGCTCACGGCTCAGGTGGACCCTGCCTCCGGTAACGAATTTCTTTGCTTCAAGAACAATTCTCAACAATTTGTTTCTCATATTAACCAATGGCAAGATATTGTCATGAGCTTTCATGGGGATGCTGATTTAAAACATCTAGGGCTCAGAGAAACCATAGAGAGGATTAAACAAGTCTGGACTGTGGGGGCTAAGTTTTATGGGATTCCTGAGAGTTACATTAGGGTTTGTGTGGCTGCTTGCCCTGTGTGCTCGGCCTCTGAGGGTTCTGGTTCGAGAAATAAACGTCGTCGTTTTGAGTACACTGAGTCATTTGATGTTCCTGCTAAGGAAGTGCCGCATGAGCTACAGCAATTGGCTGCAAAACATAAGGTTGTACTTTGCATTAGACAAAAGTATATTAGGTATAAGCCTTTTATGGCTGAGGTTAAGGATTATGCTTGCCATAGGGCTGGTGAGCCTGTGGCCAAGAAGTCAAGGATGTTGAAGAGGGAGCCTTATGCTTCAAAGAGGTGTGGGTGTGGATTCAGGATTCGGGCAATAGTGCCAATCACCAATTACAATGAGAAGGATAAGACATTTGTGTATCAAGAAGAGGGGATGGCAGTCTTCAAACTATATGCTGTGCATTCTGGCCATGAACCAGGGCCCTTGGATGGGAATGCGAGGATTATGCATCGGGTTGTTGGGCATAAAGGTAACTTTATTCTGGATCAAGAAATGGACTATGGGGTCCGCGAGGACATGGATAATGAAGGTTTTGTATTGATGGGGAAGGATGAAGGGGAATTGCAGCTTTCAGTTTTGCAGCAGGTGCAGGAGTTGAGAACTGAAATTGGGTTGTTGGAGGGTAGATTAAGAAAAATCCCTAGTGAATTGTTGGGTTCAGTGTCACATGAATTGTTTGATATTGTTAATAAAGTTAGGAGCATAGGTGAAGATGGTGCAAAGACAATTGGGCTGCTTTCAGACAAGCCTCGTTCAGATGATGTTCTAGTGCGGGAGAATGATTTGCCGCACTGGAGTGATCACCATCATGATCGGATATATGGGAATGGCAAGGAAACAGAATTGATTGATGATGATGAAGATAGTTTTGGACGGACACTTGGGGATGTTGTTCCTTGGGATCAAATGAGGACAGAGTGTAGGAGTGACAAGGATCTGATGAGTGAGCCTTGTAAACCTGAAAAGTGGTTGAAGTGCGGCGATTTTGATGAGAAAAGCATTCTTGACTGTGAGGACACTAAACTAACAAAGCCCATGAGACATGATGAGGCTATAGTGACTGATGTAGGTCTAATACAGGTTGATAGTTTCTATCAAGAGAATCCTAAGTGGTATGATTCTCCATGTGGGTTGGACTCCAGTGCAGATTGTGGGGACAGTGGATTCAGACATGGGGAGATTGTTTAGAGCCTGGTTAACCCACTTTAACATGGCAATTGAGTTTATATCTTGCCCATTCATATTTCTGTCTTCTGGAAGTGGGCTGTACATTTATGTATACTGAAGATTGGATCTTCTCACATGGTTTTAGGTACCTTTATTGTGTGTTATTTTGTAAAGGTTGCCCAATTAGGTTTCTGCACATACCTTATTTATGACTATTTGTTAACCATTTTCTGGATTTTTTAATATTCAGCTGGTTCCTTCTATAATGCGCATCATTCAGTTCTTTAAAATTGCTGTTTGTATTTTATGTTCAATCGTGATTTCTAGCCCTCTTATTGGATGATAATATACGTGCGACTTATTTTCATTTTGCCAGTTTTTTATGCCAGTTCTGTGCTAGCTTTTAATTATTTGCTTGACATGACTACTTTTCTGTATTATACTAGCACTTATACTTCAACTGGTATTGCCTAATTGCCCTAGGATCAAAGTTCTGTAAGTGCATTGTGGAGTTTCTTGTTTGAGTAAGTTGCTTTGTTATATGCAAATGCAATTGGAACTCATGCACTGAAGTTGAACCTTTGTCATGTTGATTAATTCTGCTAATCGTAAGACATATCTGCCTTTGACAATGGTTTTGAATTTTGATGATTTATTGATATAGATGCTGGTAAAAAGCGTCAAACAAGTTCTACTAGGTACCTTTTGCTTCCACAGAAGGATAGTTTATCTCGTCATGTAGTTGGGACTCTTGTATAGATATAACATACATATTACGGTTTGACTTTGTTGAGGCTAGCTCACCCCAACCTGTAACCTTGAGGGTAAATATAAGAACATGCTATCAGTGAGCTCAATTTGTGAACTTCAAAGCGGTCATCAGCTCTTTTCTGTGTCTCCAAAGAAGAGGCAACTAATCAAAGACATTTGCAGAAATAGGAAATGGTAATCTAGCAATGTTACTATGGCATAATTGTAATTTTACCATAGGGTTTGAGCCTTCCTAAAAAATATGCAAATCAGGTGTATGAGTTAGGAGTAACACGTTGAGCTTTTTCTTGCTCTGATTATTCTTTTAGAAGAAGTTCAAGCTCAATGCAAATCAGATGCAGGTATCCTGTCCTTGGACCAGGAAAATGTGATACTTTTGCGAATTACATGTGCTTCTCCTAGTCTTTGATCAGCTGGTAGAGAAAAAGTTTTTCAAACCATCATTTAGATAATGTTACTCCTACGTTATGTTATTATTATCTAAAAAGCCCTTTTTTGATAAATCCAGGTATATTCAAAATGTATCTGGGTCTGGTTTATATAACTAGTACGGTGAACTTCCTGCATGGCATGTATATTTATTCCAGCCACGCTAGTTTGTTTGTTGATTGCCTGATTTAAAAATCATCTGTTTGAGGTGAATTTATAGATTCTGGAGTTTTGGCATACGATTTTGAGTGCATGTTAATAGTGAAAAATTGAAATTCATATGAAAAGTGCAAATATGATATTGAACTCTTGAAATTTTTTCAAAATGTTTCTGACACATAACTCTATTATTGGTGAAATGTTGCTAAAATCAGATTGAAAGAGTGCAGATGTTATGACTTGAAGTTGCTTTGCACATTTGTTCAAGGGACTAGGAGTTGCTATGCACATTTGTTTAAGGGCTTTGCCAGTTGTTATGTGACTATTTTGTTAATGGCTCTGTCAGATAAATCGATTTATTGCCTGTTTGGAACTTGTCCTTATTTTTAGTGTTTTTAGAAATTCATCATAACAATTTCTTTTAGTAAGTTCAGGGGCTTTACAACTTAGAAGGTTAGGGGAGTTTTTGAGAATTTTCTGGTCTTGCAGATTTATGGTTCCCTCCTTAAGATCAACTGGTTTTGCATAGTTCAAACTCTGCTTCTCCTATATCCATCATTTTCGATGCATTTTTAAAACTATTGCTACCTTCTGCATTATTTCTAAATTTATAATTTGCTTAGGAGCTAATTAGTTGCCATGTTCTTTTGTTTGTTTTGAATTTTATGGTAGCATCTTCTTCTTTTTGAATAAGCCTGTTTAAATTTTAACTTCCTTTTCTTTAATCTGCGCTAATTGTTTGCTGTATGTTTTATAGTTGAGTAAATAACTCTTGTGATTTATTAAGGAAATTCTTCTATCTTCAAAGGCCATATTTGGAGGCATCATGGAGATAAGGGAGCAGCATCACCTTGAAGGTGCAAAAAGGTATGCCTGAAGCATAAATAGAAAGACTAGGATGGAGTTCTCTAAAAAGAAAAAGTTCAATTTTTCAATTTCATCACAGTATGGATTCCCATCGCCTGGTTTGAAATTTCCAGGGAAGATGATGCAGTTCTACTTGTAATGCACTAATGCTTGAAATCTATTATTTGTGTTGTTTTATCCTGTTATTATGTTTTATTTCTTGCATAGCAACCCATTTTCTATTTATCTTCTTATATTCTTATTCCCAATCCTTATTTTAAATTTTATTCTTCTTCTTTCACTTCCCCATGTGTTGAACCAAGAAATGATGATGTCTACATGATTTTATCAGGTGGAGCATGATCATCTTTGAGGATTGAAATGTTTAATTGTAGGGAATATGCGAGCAGCAAAGCAAGTATAGAATTTTGACCGCCCTTGCTGAAACCTCGTGAAAATGAATTGCAAAATGTTCATTTTCTTGCTCTCCTATTGCCTGCAACTTGTGTTCTAGATCTGTTCATGAAAATTAGTTGCAGCAATGAAATATTGTGCTTAAAAACAATGGTGAGAGTATTTGTGATCCACTGAACAATCTTGAAGAGGTGTAATTAGTTAGAATCAGAATGATAAGTATAGAACTGGTGTGGCTTCTATGTGAAACCACAAATCTGAGTTCTATGATTACTTGCTGATTCATCATTTTCCTAGTCTATCTTTGAGGACACATGGAGTGGGATCTTCTCCTTAATTGCTTAATTGTTTTTCTGCATTAACGTAGAACATGCAATACAATTGGAATTATTTTGTTTTTCACATGGTGCTATTGGGATCCATACTCATGTGTCACGGTGTTTCAGTTACTCGCACAACTGGTTTACAAGGCCTCTTGTGTCTTTTGGTTCTCTGCTTGCATGATATCATATGAAACTACAACTTGTGAATATTTGTTGAGGATATTATGTGCTGGATTTTTCTCTCGGTATCTCGCAAAAGCAAAATGATTCAACTTTTATGGACTTTTTTTTTTTTTGCCTTTTGGGAGGATATTTCCCCCTAACAATTTACCCTGTGTTTGGAGTTTGGACAATGTTAAATCCTGTTGGTTAATGATGGAAAAGAGTCCATTAGTTGATGCTGGGTACGGACTGTATGAGTCACATTGAACTCCTTTGATGATCAAGGTGAAATTTGGGAAATTTTGCACTTCGTTTGGGCTGTCGGAAGTGAATGAATTGCATGCCAGTTGAGTAATACCTATGTTTGGGTTAAGGCAACAGAATTACAAGTTTAGTGGTGAAAATTAAAAGAAAATTGAACAAGGGAAATAGTCACGATGAGTAATGGGAATACACTAGGATAGCTTAGGGCATCTATCCGCCATAACCATAATGTGAGCTTTGCTCAAGGCCTGTTTTTGTTTAGATTTATAATAGGGTTTATGAAAACCAGTTAAAAGTAAAAAATATGAACTTTTTGTTTCTCAACATTTGAAAGATAGAGATTAGTGAGAACAAATGTTTAATTTTTTTTCCCTCTTTTGAGGATGGGAAACAGTTGCATCATAGCTTTAGAAAAGTGAGTGGGCTTATATGTATTATCCTCCATAATAATTGAAAAAATAGTAACTTCCTCTGTGCTTTTTAATCTCTTTATTTTCTTTTGAAAAAAAAAATAAAAAGAAAAATTGTTAGGTTCATTCGGATTCTCTCTGGGCCAGAATTGACAGTTCAAAAGTCCAAACTATAGAAATTGAATTTGTTACTTGTCGTTGCTTCTGTAGACTGGCCTAAATCGCTTGAGTGATGGGCTTTTTGTAGGGCGCAAACAGCCAAAAACTACACTTATTAATAACAATGAATTAAAACTTAAAATCTATCATCTAATTACATTGCGTTATTCATTTCACACAAAAAAATAAAATAAAATCTTTGTGGAAACTCAATAATCAACGTCCAACATTACGGAATTGACATGATGATGGCTGCCAGACTATTGCTAGCAATTACCATTGTTGCAGCCTCTTTCGTTGAAGTACTAAATTCTTTTATTATACTTTAATTTTGTAGTATCGATAGGAATGTTCCAAACATTGAATCTTAATCGAAATTTAATTAATAAAAAATTATTATTTTAAAAGAAATTAAATTAAATTAAGAAGGTTGCAATGTGTGCTAATAGATGTTCTTTTAATAGTAATTTTACAGGAGAGAGATTTAAATTGCAAATGTTAACCATGAAATTTTAATTTTTTTTAAAAAAAAAAAATCTAAAATTGAAGTTTAATACTTGTAACCTAATAGTACACTGAAAATAACTCAAGTTGATTTAGTGTTTCTTTCTTTATCAGTTCCATAAGCCACTATTTAAAAACACAAAATTTACAAACATTCAATTAATGTAACTTCTTATTTTCTTGTGATTTTATTATAATTCAATTTATTTAATAAAATTCTCTACTAGCTGCTACCAATTATTGTGCATTACAATTGAATAAGCCTGCACAATCCCTTTATCAAAAGTGACCGACAACAACAACAAGGCTTGCTAAACATTAATTAACCAGATTTTTTTATTTTTATTTTTTTTTAAAGTACCATTTCATTACAGTTAACTTGGAGTCAAAATACAAAAGTATACCAGCAGCAGTAACATATATAGGACAAAGGAGATGCCAAACCCAGTTCAACAATGGCTAGAAATTAAAATAGTCTTATTGAGAGCTTGGAGACTTGAATCTAACACCTGGCAAATATTTAGAGACAAATTCACGAGCCAAAGCTTGGAGATCATCATCTTCAAGATCTGTATCCAATGGATTACAGACACTTGTTAGCTCTGTTGAAACATGCTGGGGTTGTACATGATCAAAATGCACTGACATGTTTGAATTTGATGCTATACTTGTTTGGGAGGGGCTTTGGTCAAGTTGCGGTGGTGGTGGTGGTGGTTGCGACAAAGGGAGGCGGTGTAATATCGAAAGACGAGCCTGAATGTAGGCCAGCTCTGCCTGTAAATTCACAACCTACATTCATAACACATTAACAATTATTGACTTCCTATATTGAATTGAATATAATAATAATAATATAATGCTTAGCAAAATTGTTATCATGACATGGCATAGATTATGCATGGTATATAAAGAGTAAAATTTTCTAATAAGAGTAGGTGAAAGCAGGATCTAGAACAATGAGATGCTCCTAGGAAGAGCTGTTGCAGCCATTGAACGGAAAAACCGGAGAAGAAAAGAAAATAATAGCAATTAAATTTGATTTAATTAAGATATATAAATCTACTAATTAATTAAACAAAATGACAAACAAATGTAGCTAGTCAAATAGCATAACATTTTCATTTATTTTTTTTTAAATTATTTTTTGGGATTAGAAATGAGTTTCTTTGATTGCATATATAAATAGCTTAGAGGTTCTAACGCACCAGCAAACTCGAAGTTCCAATGAAATACTAAACCAAATTAAAAAAAAAAAAGAAATGCAATTCAATTTAGATAATTTACAATGAATTGAATCAGATAAGTCTTTTATTTAACCTAATTAAAACAAACATCGAGTCATTAGGCAACACATCTTGAAATTCATTCGATCAAAGTCTGCAGGAAGAAGCGTGCATGCAATGATGTATGTATATAGTTATATAAGTTCTATTCTTTACAAGTTAAAAGGCTCATCATGAGAACGATGACCTTTTCTTTCTTTTTTTCTTTCTTTTTTTAATTTACCTAATTAAAACAAACATCAAGTCATTAGGCAACACATCTTGAAATTCATTCAATCAAAGTCTGCATGAAGAACCGTGCATGCAATGATGATGTATATAGTTATATTTATAAGGTAAAAGGTTGATCATGAGAAGGATGATTTTTTTTTTTTTTAGGTTTAGCATTGTTAAATTGTTTTATAAACGTCGTGATATTAATAATAATAAAAAAAATTTAAAAATATTAAATTTATTTTTAATAAAATTACACGTTTAATTGATGAAAAGAAAACTCAAATTCTTTTAAAGTAGTTTCGTTCTTACCACTAAAGTAGGACCTTGGTGGTATGAAGGATGACCCCTTGACAAGTAAATCACATTACTATCCCATGTGATTTATAATGACTTTTTTTTTTGGTTGAGAGCATTAGGTTTACCATGTTTAAACCAACACGTGGGTAGGACCCACAATGGTTCAAATACTGAAATTGAAATCTTTCCCAAATTGCTATTTATATAAGAAACTATTAACATAAGTTCTTTTATTTTATGTCTTCTCCTCCATATCACAAGAAATGTCGACCTACCAAAGTCAAAATGGCAAATATTTCAATATTTCTCGAGCTGATAAAAATTTGCTTGCTAGTTCCGGCAAGTAAACTTATCCCCTTCATATTCTAACCATCAACATTTATTTGGATGCTCTCTCATAGTCATAATAAAGTTTCATTCACATACTAAATAATTTGACTCATTCAATTTTAAACTTACAATCTTTCAATTTGAGAACATTTTAATATTATTGGATTTAAACTTTATTTATATTATGCTAAATATTAGAAAAAATAAATTATAGACTATTCTTGAAGTAGCAATTTTTTTAACCAAGTTAACTATATACTGATATTTAAAATTTTATTAGAAATCCTTAAAAATATTAGCAAGTGAGCATGAGTTTCATTCAAATTTGAGGATAATCTAAGATTGTTAAACCCCAAAAGACTAATAATAAAGATTTATGACTATACTCTATAGCTGTACGAATTTTTTTGTTCACGCAATTTAAAAATATATGAAGTAAAAAAAAATATTAATATTTTTTTACTTAATTGTTCACTCAATTTAAAATATATGAAGTAAAAAATAATATTGATATTTTTTATTTGATAAAAATAAATCAAAGAATAATATTAATTAAAATATTTTATTATGGTTTGGTATAAATTTATGCATCACAAGAATTTTCCCTCAATTTATTACTATGTCGAAAAAGGAAAAACCAAGACTCATCAAAAATAAAAACCTAGTGTGGAAAACTTGAAACTTGTCCTATAAAACTGACAAACTTGTGAAACTAACAGTAACAACTAGACATCTATATTTACCTCTACAGTGGTACTCATGGTCTAATGTGTCAAATTTTCAATTTTTCTTTATAGGAGACCATTGAAATTAACTTAAAATAATAGTTAGGTTTGCATTTCCTCTATACTTGTTAGCAAAAAGGTTTTTATTTCTTCTGCAGATAAATTCTTGGATTAAGAAAAATCTTATTTTAAAAAAATGATTCTGAGAACCCTAATGAGCTCAACATGAAACAAACACAAACTGGACATATATTAGGATAATTATCTTTATCTTTTCGAAAATGATATGTGTACCTACCATCATATTAAATTTATTTTGCCATAATATAAAAATTTTAAGAGTGACAAGGCCTTACTTCAGCACATATATGCATGTTAAAAACCCTAGTGAACAAATCTTGCAGTTAAATTTAATTAAAAGGCATGTTTCAGCTAGCAAGATGAATAAAAAATGCATAATCACTGATTAGCATTTGGTTTAGTACTGTTACTACAAGACTGTGAGTGAGGTTGCAAGTTTAAATCCCAGTTAGAGATAAATTAAAAAAAGAAAATAAAAGAAGCCCATATTATAAATGATAATGATATATGATTACCTGCTGCTGAAGAGTGAAGAGTTGGCCAACACAACCATAAACAGGGTCTCTAACCCTAGCCAAGGCTTCATAACAAAGAGTAACAGCAGCATCAAGACGCTTGTGAACAGGAATACGGAGAAGAAGCTTAGAAGCATTGCTGGCGCCAAACACCTTATGTACTGCTGCAAAATGAACCATGCCTTGATCTGAATCAAAGTAAGGTGCAAAAATGCAACCTTTTAGACATTTCCTCCGCAGGAACTTGCAGGCACCACAAGGTGCTGACCCACCACCTCCATTATTACTACTACTACTACTCATCTCTAAATCTTAATCTTCTTACACAGGTTATCCAGTTTTGTTGTTGTGGGGTATACTTAAGCAGCTGCTATAAGAAGAGAATAAAAGAAAAGAGAGGCATAGAGAAATAAAAAAGAAAGGTATTTAATTAGAGAAATAAGGTTAGTCTGTTACTTATTAGTTTGATAATTATAAGGAAATATAAGGTTTTGGTGGTGGGTCAGTTGCAAGGACAGTTTTGGTCTTTTTCTATTTTTGAGAAGGAGAGAGAGAGAGAGAGAGAGAGAGCAGTGTACTACTTTGGTTCAAACTTCAAAGCCACGGCAAAGAGAGAGAGATAGCATTGCGTGAAGCAAACATACATGCGGTGAGTGACAGTATCAACTTCCAATTCCAACCGCCGCAGAGTTGAGGCCACGTGCCATGTCCACGTGGGACAAACATCCTATCTTTTCTTATCATATTTTCTCTCTTGTCTTTTCCATCTCATCTTTTCTCTGTTCACAGTTCAGACATGGACGTTGTTGAGAGAGAAATATTGCAATTTGCAAGGGTAGTGTTTGTAATTTTTCACACTTAACTACTTGTGGTTTTTTTTTTTTTTTTCACCTTGTGAGGGAACTAAAAGTAACAGAGTGGTGATTTTTCAGTTACTTTTTTGCAAACTCTGAACGACTTCAACTTCACTTGCTTTCTGTCTAGTGAAAAAGCAAATGCAAATCTACGAAGTCGTTTTTTCCTACTTTTTTACTCCACTGACAAATAATAGATAAGTGAACAAAAAAAATACCATAAATAAATTTATTGTATACTTATTACTTAATTATTGAAGAAATTATAAGTTAAAATAATAATATATTTTTTATATTCATATTAAATAAATTTATATATAATTAAAATTAAAATATACTCATATAATTTTATTTTTATATTAATAAAAAAAATATATTTCATTTTACTTAATAATTTTTTTAATTATTGAAATAAAAAAAAAATAATGTACACGGTATTTGGAAAAAAAATCTGAGATAAGTATGTCAAAAAAATTATATGGAGGAGTAACGAGTAAAAGTGAGTCAATCAAAACCACTCTGAATAGCACCAAAAAAACAAGGCTTTGATTTAAAATAATTCGATAAAAGCGTAATTTTCTTTTTTTGTCTGAATTACATTCTCTAATTATAAAATATCAGTTAATTAATTAAGTCCAATTCTAACAATTAATAAAACTGTCAGTGAGAAAGTTGCTTTATTTATTTATTTTATCCACTTTCTTTAACTTTAATTGAATTTACGAACTTTTCTTTAATTTTTTATTGTCTTTAATTATATATTATATTGTTTTGGCTGACTGAAACAATAATGAGGTTCCCATGGTCATGGCAGGGGTTGTATCAATTTGATTTATCGGTTTAAAAAATAATTATTAAAATAAATTAATTTTTTTTATTTGAAATTTTTTTAAATTAAATTAAATTATTAATTTTGATTAGGTTTAATTCAGTTTTAAATTAATTTTTTTATAAATTATCATTATTTTATTATAAATTTAAGAAAAAATATAAATAAAATATCAATAATAAAAAAAAATAAAAATAATTTAATATTATATAAAATTTATCTATTTTATTAATTAATATATTCAAAACTTATATTTTTACAAGAATTATATTATTTTTTATTTATTTATAGTTAATTTCTATGAATAATATTTTTAAAATTATAAATTAATATTATTTTAAAAAATATGTGATTGTATATAAAATAAAATTAAATATATTTAATTATAATAATATAAAAAATAATATATATATATATATATATATATATATATATATATATATATATATATATATATTTATATATATATATATATTTGTTTGATTAATAAAAAAAAAATATTTATTTCTAAAATTAAATATAAT
>CANXYC011231440.1:0-12970 GCA_948193065.1 Aleurites moluccanus | reverse complement strand
TATCTGGTTTGGAAGAACTATCAGCCTTGAACTTCTTCTTTTCAACCCTTTCGGATCTGGCCTCCATTTCCCTATTTTCAATTATCCTAGCCTTGTCCACCAGCTTGGAATAGGAATCAAATTCAAGTGCAGCTAGGAGCTTAAACAATGGAGCCACTAGTCCTCATTGTAGGCACCAATGCAGGAGCAAATTTACTTAACTGGATGAACTTCCTAGCGTACTCTGAAACACTCATGCCAGGGGTCTGAACCAATCTCTCAAACTCCAGGGACTTAGCTTCCCTCACGCTCTCAGGAAGAAATTCATTTAACACTAATTCCTTGAATCTTTCCCATGATAGATCCTTATTTTCCCGAAGCATACCAGAAATACTTCTCTTGAACCAATCCTTGGCCTCAACCTTCATCAAATACACCACAAACTTTATGGCTCTTCTATCAGGAATCCGTAGGATCTGCACTTTCTCTTCAATTTCCTCTAGGAAATCTGTAGGATCCATTTCCCCTTTATATTCTGAAGGCTTAAGCTTTAGAAACCTTTCAAATGATACTTCTTCCTCTTTACACACTACAGGTGGTGGAACTACTAGAGGAACAGGGATTTCTGGAACCTGAACTGGAGGTACCTGTTGCTGCCTTTGCTGAGTAATGAACTCCGCTATCATTGCATAATTCCTTTGCAGCTGGTCTAATTGTTGAGCCATATGAGCCACATCCACTGGTGACACAGGAGGAACCTCATCTCCTCCATTTCCACATACAAAACCCTCTTCAGAAGGTAGATCCCGCCTGGGACGGCCTCATCCTCGTCCTCTACCATGATGTGGAGGCATCTCAATACTGATAAGAAGAACAAACATTATCAGACTCACTACGCATACTTAACGCAGATATATATACCAAAGGAAGACATAATTGAACAAGACACAAATCCTATGCTTCGTAGTTATCTTAGTCAATACTTATACTAGTGCTAATACATCTCTATCTATCTTTTATCTTAAGGATTATAAACCTATAGCTCTTATACCACCTCTGTCACACCCCAACTCCAGTGGTGCGACGGTCCTAGGGCAAGGGTAGGCTTAAGGCTACCATAAACCCGTAGAACTCTCATATCCTAGATCTCATACACATTGCACATTCATTTTAAATATAGATATCATTCAATATTCATTTCTATGGTCCATATAAGCATAATTCATATTTTTACCTTTATCATTTCATAATTTCCTCCTATTTCTTACTGATTAAAAGATGTATCCCACATCACTAAGGAACAAGGGCAACCCAAAATGTAACAATTCATACATCAAAATATTATCATCCCCAATGACCAACTACGGAGCTCTAGAGTATACTCCCAATACATACTGTACCATAATACCATACAAATAATATATATAAATATATTTCAAAATAATTACAATGGAGGCTTCTTGGAAGAATAAGTCAAGAAGCTTGATCTTCTCTACTAGCTCCCTCACGAGCTACACTACCACCTGAAATCCACAGAAGAGGAGTAAGCCTTCAACTGAGTAAGATATGAACATGCAATATAAAAGAAATATACATACATATATATATTAATCCAAAGGAAATATCACTTCCAAGAACATGGGTAAGAATCATCATGTGGTTAGGCTTACAAGAACAGAAGTGCTCACAATCGAATAGCACTATCAAATAACATGGTAGAACTACAGAGTGCATTAGTAGCCATGCTACCTATTACAACAGAGCGCATTGGTAGTCCTTGCTACCTTATCGCAAATGCATTCTTGGCCAGGCATACGCCTAGAGCTCATGGTCCCCTCTAGGTGGAACACTGATAAAAACCCTATCAGCTAGGTTCCCAAAGTGCATAATGGACCAATGAATTTACTCTCATTGAGAAGAGCGTTCTATCCATAAGGTCATATGGTTTCAATCTCACAAGAAACATATTGGTCACAAGGCCATCAACATATATCATAATTTCCATCAAGTTTAACAAGTAAGAATCATACGAACTTGATCCAAGAAGGTTGACCAAGTCACTTACATTATATATATATATATATATACATGGTAATCTCATGAACAAATGGTAAATTTCAGTTTTAGGATATCATAGAATTTTTAATTAATAGTCCGATAATATAATACTAAGTATACAAGAATCATATGGGTTAACATTAAGAATACTTGGTTATATTATCTCAAAGAAGCAATAAAAAAATGCAATGTTCATACTTACCTCTACACAATTTATCCTTGAATTTCTTTTAGCAATTGGATCAACAACAATCTCCTTAATTTCCTTGATTTTCTTCTCCTATGAAATTTCCCCAAATATTCAAAATTAGGATTTTCCTTAATCAATAGTACTCAACATGATTTCTTAATATTTAACCATCTTAGAGTTTCTATTTTTAATTCCCAACATCAATTTAATTCATCTCTTAATGAAAAATCTGCAATTTTACTTTGAATTTACTGTTCACATTACTATTCATGACAGTCCATCAATTCTGATTTCTCCAACATTAATTACCATTAATAGCTTCAAAATGCTTGCAATAAATTCTATACACTCATAATTAACTACTCTAACCATTAGGATTTATTAATCTAAAAGAAAATGACATTTGAAGAAAATTTACCTTATTTCTTCAAAACTGAATTTCCTGAGATAATCTGCTTGAAACTGACGATTACTGTCTTAATATATGATAATCTAGAGAGTTAATGCATTAATTTTGAGTATTAATGCCTTAGACAATAAATGGAACTAATATAAGAAAACTGAAGAAGAACGAAGAAAAGAAGAAAGAAAATCATGGAGAAAAATCGCTATTGACACTGGGTTAAATAGGCTACTGCCCAAAATCCCGCTCACCAGCTCGCTTCGCCAACCCGCCTCAGTAATGCTACCTTGCATATGCCAGCTCGCAATTCCCACTTCACCAATCTGCTCCGGCAATGCCACTTCGTATAAGCCACTTCGCGAATCCCACTTCGCATATGTCACCTCGCATATGCCACCTCGCCAAACTCTCCTCGCAAACTGCCTTTCACATATATCACCTTGCATATGCTACCTCATCAATGCCTCTTCACTAACTCGCTTTGCCTATCTCCCTCTTCGCATATGCCACCTCTGTAATGCCTCTTCGCCAACTCGCTTTGCCTATCTCCCTCTTCGTATATGCCACCTCGCATATGCCTCTTCGTCAAATTCCTCTTCGCCTAACTTCACTTCACATATGCCACCTAGCATATGCCTCTTCGCCAATTGCCACCTCGACAATCTCTCTTCGCCACTTCGCTTGCTCCCATTGCCGGCTCGCAAATGCTAGATCCTGCTGAGCTGAAACTCTTCCTCAACAACTTATACCTAATCAGCTCGCAAATGAGCTACAAACATCCAAACCCCATGATTCTTTTTGTCACTTAAAATAGACATGTAGGGGTTCAACATATCCAAAATTCAAATTACAAAAGCAACTACACAAACCATGGTGACTCTCTAAATTCCACCCTAACTTACTGCCCCAAAATCCATCCGCACAGACCAGAGAAATCCTACTCTCCACTGAGTTATACTTATCCAAATCTCCTGAAATTTTACATAAAATATCACAACACATATAGGAACATTTCTCATGTTTACACCTTTGGCTCAAACTGCCTCAGTCATTCCTAAAAAATTCAAACATTCACAGATTCCCTGCAGAAATAATAAACCAGACAGGTCCTGCTCAAAGAGGTATAACTCCTCACACACATAGAATTTTATCAAACCATTTTACAGAATTGAAGATTAGATATAAACCTACAATTTTTATGTTTTACACTTTATCAAATTATTTCTTTAAGATTATGCAATCATCCTCACAAAAATACCCTACAACCAGAAATTTCTGGATTTTCCTCAAATATTCGTATCTTCAATTAGTTAAATTCATCCAACATACAATTAATTAAATAGCCCAAATGACAGATATTACAGTAACATATATACATATATACATATACAAATATATACAATTACATATGCATAACTCACCTCCAACAAATCAATAATCCAAAATGAAGCTCAAAAACTCATATCAAGCTCCAAATCAACTCATAAACATTTTATTGCTCCAAGCCTAGCACATTTCAACAAATCACAAATTTTAGGATTTTCCTTACCAAACATTACCCATACCAATTTCTTGTAATTATAGACTTTCTAAAGTTTATTTATATGGTTCTTAAACTTAATTTAACCATTCTCAAATAATATTATGAAAGATTAGAGAAATTGGCACTATTCACATTACTATTCATCATTTACCCTAATTCTTCCAACAACCAAAATCCTTAACCATAAATGCATATAATATACTCCTCATAACTCATACATAACTATTCTAACAACCTATAACCTCAAATCATAACAAAATTAAGTTCTATAGAAAATATCTCTTCCTCCTTAAAAGAGGATTTTGGAGAAATCTTGATTTTTGGAGGATTTAGTGATCTTCTTAAAGTGTTTGCTTCCCAAAATGAAATATTATTTATAGTATTAATACCTTAGAAGAATGAGTAGAGAATTTTTAGGTTTTGAAATGAAGAAATAGAGAAAGACAGCAGTAAAAATCGAGCAATAATAAAGTGGTAGCTATTTATATGGAATGATTATTGTTCATGTTACTGTTCACATAGAGAAGATTCACTTGGCAGTACAGCTTAAACCAGCTATATTTTGAACTACAGATATTCAATCACTTCAATTCTTTTTTTTTTTTTTACTTAAACTAGGCACATAAGAGTAGAACATATCAAAATTCAACTCAAAATATGTACTGCATAATTTATGGTGAATTTTCAAGTTTGAATCTGTCTAACTGTCAGTGCCATCCGGATAGACTTTGTTTCCATGACTATATTTTTGAATGTACATATCTAATTGAAAAAACTGATTTATATATTCCTAGATAATACCAATATTTTCATAATTGGACTGGTTAAAGAACCGGTGAAAACAGAGAGTCAGAGGGTTAGAGGTTCAACCGTGGTCAAACCGAAAAAAAATAGTATACATATATATGTATATATAATTTGACATTTATTATATATATGATAAAAATAAATATAATCTAATTATGGGTAAATCAAGAATTTATATAAGACCATATTTTTTATGGTGTCAATCCAATCACATTAAGTAAAAAATTTATATATATAGTAAGTTATAGACATTCAATTGCTCAAACATCTACTCACGCAATAGGATAACATGTAATAGAGTCATGATTTTGACATCGGATAAAATTGAAACGCACTTACTGAAATTCTCTTAATTTCTTTTAACTCAAAACACAAAAACGACGTCATTTTGATAAAAAAAATTAAAAAATTTTAAAAAAAAAAATTTGACCCACTCAAACCGAAAAGACCGGTCCAGTTCTATCAGTTAACCCGTAGGTTCACTGATTTTTAATCGATTTTTGGGGGACAGGTAAATAGAGGCTGACTGAACCGATCTTTAGTTTGATTTTCAATTTTTCTAGATCGATTGACTGGTCCGGTTTGATTTTGACAATCATGTATAACACATAAATGAATACTTTTTATGCTTTAATTTTGTCTAACTCAGCCTCTAAGATCCTCAAATTAATTGAACAATCTCAGACTATCTACAAAAGTAGCAACCTGAACTAGTCCTGATCAAGGTGAAATATCTCCTTACACATATAATATTTTATAAAACTGACTTACAGACATATAGATAAAAATAACTCTACAACTTTTATGTTTTAAACTTTTTCAAATTCTTTCTTTAAGGCTGTGAGAATAAAGTTTCAATATTCGGCTCAGTTTCAAATCTCAAAATCCTTAAAACTCTTTATAACAACTAATACATTTCTCTTCTTTACCAAACCAACACAAACCAAAACTAAAGGTTAAAAAAAAAAATATCTAAGCACTTTAAACAGACTATGGTAACAGAAATCAGAGCATAACATAATCAAAATCAATTATGGATATTACAAACAATTCAAACTTATATAGAAAATGAAAATTTATTACATACGCAACTCATAACATATGCAAAGCAAATAGATGGTATTACATTCTTCCCTCCTAACAGAAAATTCATTCTCGAATTTTGCAAAAATCTCACTTCTAATCTTAAAACAATTGAGGATACTTAGTTTTCATACTAAGTTCACTCTCCCAAGTACATTCTTCTATCAATTGGTTTCTCCAAAGAACTTTCACTATTAATATATCCTTGTTTTGAAGTCTCTTAACCATTCTATCAACAATGGCTATAAGAACTTCTTTATAGGTCAAATCTGAATTAACATCAAGCGGTTGAGCTTGCAACACATGTGAAGGATCCAAAATATACTTGCGAAGCATAAATATGTGAAACATTGGGTGAACACTATCCAAGTTAGGTGGAAGTGCCAACTGATATGAAACATCTCTAACCTTATCCAGAATCTCAAAAGGTCTAATGTATCTCGGAGACAATTTGCCTTTCTTTTCAAATCTCATAACTCTTTTCATTAGCAAGCATAGATATGTGAAACACCGGGTGAACACTATCCAAATCTGGTGGAAGTGCCAACCGATATGAAACATCTCCAACCTTATCTATAATCTCAAAAGGTCCAATGTATCTAGGAGACAATTTGCCTTTCTTTCTAAATCTCATAACTCTTTTCATTGGCAATATCTTCAAGAAGACCTTATCACTAATGGCAAAATGAATATCCTTTCTTTTAGGGTTAACATAGCTCTTTTGATGAATAAAAGCAGTTTTCAATCATTCTTGAATCAAAGGTACTTTGTCAAACGTATATCGAATCAAATCAAGACCTTCAATGAACTTTTCCCCAATCTCATACTAACAAATAGGGGATCTACACTTCCTTTCCTACAGAGCCTCATATTGTGCCATCTAGATCATAGAGTGATAACTGTTATTGTAGGCGAATTCAATCAATGTTAGGTGTTTATCCCAATTCCCTCTAAAGTCTAAAATTCATATCCTCAACATTTCCTTTAGAGTTTGGATGGTCCTCTATGATTGTTCATCGGTCTATGAATGAAAAGCCATACTGAGATCTAGTCGAGTACCTAATGACTCATGCAACTTCTTCCAGAATCTTGAGATAAACTAGGTACCTCTATTAGAAATGATCAATATTGGAACACCATGTAATCTCACAATCTCATCAATGTATAGTTGGGTATACTAAGAAGCTGAATAGGTAGTCTTCATTGGCAGAAAGTGAGCTGACTAAGTCAACTTATCCATAATCACCCAAATAGAGTGATGTCCACTTGAAGTCCTTGGTAACCCTACCATGAAATCCATAGTTATCCTCTCTCATTTCCACTCTGGCGATGGTAACTGCTGAAGCAACCTAGATGGTTTATAATGCTCAAATTTAACTTGTTGACAAGTCAAACACTTAGCCACAAACTTTGTTATATCTATTTTCATTCCATACCACCAATATGAACCTTTAACTTTATGATACATCTTGGTGGCACCTGGATGCACACTGTAACTGGCATAATGAGCTTCCCTCAACACTTGCTCAATCAGATCATTCACTGCAGGAACACATAACTGTGTACCATATCTCAATACACCATCTTTAAATCCTAGAGCTTTCCTTAATTCTACTTTGCTTTTCAACTTGACCAAGTGAGGATCTCTATCTTGGGCTTACTTAATTTGATCAACCAATAATGGTTTAACTTAGAAATGTGCTAACAATGCTCTAGCATCAGACAAGTCAAACTGAATGCCTAAGTCATGCAAACTCTAAAATTCCTTAAACAACTATCACCTAGTCACCTAAATGTGAGCTAAACTCCCTAATGATTTTTGACTCAAGGCATCAACTACAACATTAGCCTTACTTGGAAGATATAAAATCTCACAATCACAATCTTTAAGCAATTCAATCTCTTTTTCCTAAAACTCAAGTCTTTCTGCTGAAAGATATACTTCAAGCTCTTGTGATCAGTGTAGATCTCACACTTCTCATCATACATGTAGTGTCTCCAAATACTCAAAGAAAACACTACTAACGCCATCTCCAAATCATTGGTCAGGTAATTCAATTCATTTTTCCTTAACCGACAAGAAGCATAAGCTATTACCTTACCATTATGCATCAAAACACAATCAATTCTCACTCTTGAAACGTCACAATAAACCACAAAATGACCCCTACCAAAAGGTAATGCTAAAATCAGAGCAGTAGTTAAATAAGTCTTTAACTTGTGAAAACTGTCCTCACATTCATCAACCACTGGAATTTCACGTGCTTCTAAGTGAGCTTACTCAAAGGAGCAGCAATCTTAAAGAAATCCTGAACAAATCTCCGATAATAGCCTACTAGACCTAGAAAACTCCTAACTTCTATCACATTAGTGGGTTTAGGTCAATCCATAATCTCATTATCTTTCTTTAGATCTATAGAAATCCCCTCTTTATTAATCACATGTCCTAGAAAGCAAACTCTATCAAGCCATAATTCACACTTGGAAAACTTTGCATAAAACTGATGTTCCCTCAAAATATGCAGAACCATTCGCAGATGCTCTTCATGCTCTTCTTTACTCTTAGAATATACCAATATGTCATCAATGAAAACAATCACAAACCTATCTAAGAATGGTTTGAAGACTATGTTCATTAAATCCATAAAAGTAGCTGGTGTATTCGTCAACCCAAATGGTAGAACCAAGAATTCATAGTGAAAATACCTAGTTCTAAAAGAAGTCTTAGGCACATCCTCCTTTTTAATCATCAGCTAATGGTAACCTAATCTCAAGTCAATCTTAAAGAAATGACTCACTCCCTGCAATTGGTCAAACAAGTCATCAATTCGAGGTAGCGGATATTTATTTTGAATAGTGATTTTGTTAAGTTGCCGGTATTCAATATATAATCTCATAGATTCATCCTTCTTAACAAACAACACCGAAGCACCCTAAGTCGAACTACTAGGCCTTATATTCTTTAAATTCAATGCGATACGGAGGTATCGATATCAAATTAGTACCTGGGAGTACTTTAATACTGAACCTAATCTCTCTGTCTGGTGGCAAACCAAGAAATTCTTCAGGAAATACATCCATAAACTCATGCACAACAAAAATTTGGTCAATACCCTTCACTTCCTTTTTTGTATCTCGAACATACGCCAAATACCATTGACATCCTTTCTTTAATAATCTTCTCGCCCTGATAGCGGATATTAGATTATAAGGAGCCTCACTTCTTTCCCTTTAGAACTCGAACTCTTCACCCGAAGGTGGCTTGAACATAATCTTCTTCCTGTTATAATTAATAACAGTAAAATACTTGGACAACTAATATATACCCAAAATCACATCGAACTCCAATATTGGTTGTTCAACCAAATCTACCTCCAGACTCTTGCCATTAAGGCTCTCTAAACAAGAAGGATAAACCTTATTCACCTCTATTTCCTCCTCTAAAGGAGTCAGCACAACCAATATAAAATCCAAAAGTTTACATATTACAAACTATTTCTTTGTAAAACATAAAGAAACAAAGGAATGTGTGGCACCAAAATCAAATAAAACTCGTGTATTCAAAGCTTGAATAGGAATAATACCCGTTACAACTATGTTTAAGGCCTGAGCCTCATGCTAAGTCAAAGCAAAAATTCTTCCTTTGCCTCTACCAATCATGTCTGCTATGAAGCCTATCCCACCGTCTGACCAGAACCTCTGCCTATATCCTAGCCTCTAGCCATACCTCCTTTTACCAAACTGTATACCATTGCCTCCTCCCCTATCCATCTGAATTATAGACTAGGAAGCCTGAGGCCTATCTAAATGTAATGTCTAGGGACAATCCCTCACAAAGTGGCCTGGCAGACCACATCTAAAACAAACATCTGTCTCCCTATAGTATTGGTTGGAATGCTTATTTCCATATGTGGAACATAGAGAAACTGAACCCCTAGGAGATTCCAAACTACCAGAACCATAACTCATAAATGTAGTATGCCTGGAAGTACTTTATTTCTTTTGAGATCGACCTAACTAACCTCCAGAACCAACCGATGTAGCTGAAGAGAAGCCCTCACACTCTTCACTCCGCCCCTATCTTTACCTGACTTGGATGAACCTCCTATCTTTGCCTTCTTCCTCTGCTCCCTAGCAGACCTAGCTTCCATCTCTCAGTTCTCAATAACTCTTGCCTTATCCATCAGTGGGGAAAAGGAATCAAACTCTTGGACTGATAGAATCTTGAATAATGGGGTCAACAATCCCCTTATGAACAGATGAATCCATGTTGCCTTATTAGGCACTCGAGCATGAGCAAACTTACTCAAATTACTAAACTTCTTAGCATATTCAGATATAGACATATTAAGAGTTTGTACAAGCCTCTCAAAGTCCAAGGTTCTAGCCTCTCTAACTGATTTTGGAAGAAATTCCTTCATCACAAGCTCCATGAAATGAGCCCAAGTGATATCCTCATTACCTCTAAGAAAACCAGAAATACTCCTCTTGAATCAGTCATGAGCATCACCCTTCATAATGTAATAACCTAGGAGAAACCCTAGTTGGAAACCCTAAACCCTAGTTGGAGTTAGGAATGTCTATCTGGGTTGGTTGCCTTATGTGTTCTATGACTTATTTGATGTGTTTATGTGTTATTGACTGCATTACATATTATATGATTTACTTGATGCATTTAAATGTGATTGATTAATATTGTTTTATATGATTTAAAATGTGTATTACATGTGTAATTTATTATAAATTAATTATTTGGGAAAATGAATTGAGGGTAAATAAAATAAAATAGTTTAATTAGGTTAAAAAAAAATAGGACCCTAAAAATGATTAAATAAAATGAAAGCATGTAACTTGGATTCTTCGTGGTACTGGTCATGTGAATTATTCTCATACCCTAGGACCGTCACAGCCCTATAGTGTGGGTTGTGACAAAGTTGGTATCAGAGCCTGGTTTGAAATTTTTGCCATGCTTATATGAATATGATGTGTTTATATGAACAGTGATATGATTGTAATTGACTGCTACATTGTTGCTTGTTTTGTGTATATCATGGAGTATAGGAAATAGTACATCGTCAAATTAAGTATTTCCTCATTGTTTGAAATTCCTCGTATCCTTGTATTGATAAATCTCATCTATGTTGTGCAGATGTCTGATAGTGAGAGAGGAGGTATACATCCTCGTCTAGGTGACGTCCAGCGTCCTGATAGGGAGGAGCCTGAGGTCAGTTCTAGAGCCTCGGTTCAGGGCAGAGGAGCGGATTCTGAGCCGCCTAGGTCCCGTAGGAGGACGGATAGTGGAGGAGGGGATGATGCCCAGTAAAGGTAAGAGATTCAAGAGCTTAGACAAGAGATGCAGAGGAGGAATCAGGAGTTAGTAGATATGTTGCAGGCTCATTTAGTGGGGCAGGCTACAGCAGCTGTGCAGCCACCAGCACCACCACCACCTTTGTTTCCTATCCCTCCTATAGCACAGCTTGTTGTCCCTCCAGTAGTAGTACCTCCCGTAGCAGAGCCACCAGTACCAGAGAGGGCACCAGCAGTTAGAGAGAGAGTTGGGGGTAGGCGGTTGATTCCAGAGGGTGGTGTTTCATTATTTGAGTTCAAAAAGTTGCAACTGCCCTCATATCAGGTTGAATATGGTAAGGATCCTTTGGACTTCATTGAGATAGTTGACCGGACTGTCAGGGGTCTACCATGTTCTGACGCCAGATTGATTGAGCTGGTGGGGTCATTATTACAGAGGGATGCCTCTACCTGGTTTGACGAGAGGATAGATGGGAACATCAGGGGGTGATAACCCTATGTCTTGGGCGGAGTTTAAACAGAAGTTGCTTGATGAGTTTCTACCAGAGGGGTTAAGAGACCGGAACAGTGCTAGATTCAAATAGCTGGTTTAGGGTAGCATGAGTGTGCTAGAGTATGCCAGCGAGTTTCGGAGATTGAGCAGATATGGTAGGTCTATAGCACCTACAGAGGCATATTTGATCCGGAGGTTCCGGAATGGGTTGCAGTCAGCCATTTGTAATAATTTGCTAGCCACATAGTTTACCTCATTGGGAACTATCATTGAAACAGCGGTGCAAATGGAAATAAATTCTAAAAAGGACAAATTTGGGAGAGATCAGAGGAGGTTCTAGGGGGATTCATCTAGACCAAGGCAGAGACCCTTCCAAGCTGGTTCTTTTAGACCTACCCAGTCACAGCCAACATCTGTTCAGAGAGGTCACGGAAGGGGTGTATCCAGAGGAGTTGGCGTGAGGCCATCAATATCAGTAGCCTCCCGAGCAGTTAGTAGATCAGTGTCGTAGCTATTAGAGTTGCCCCAATGCAGTTTTTATGGGAAGAGGCACACAGGAAAGTGCCGGTTGAGGACAAGAGCCTATCTGAGATGTGGAGAGCGTGGACATTTTTATAGGGATTGTCCTATATTTGGCACTACTCAGACCATTGGTTCTACAGGGTCACAGCCCAGTGTGCATTTGAGTCAGGGTGGAGGTAATACGGGTAGAGGTAGGCCCGCGGGGCGGTCATACTCAGTTGTTTCACCACCTCCAGGCAGAGGTCGGAGCAGAGTTTTTACGGTGACTCCGAAACAGATTCAGAGCTCTCATGATACAGTAGTAGGTAAGCTTTCTGTTTGTGGTAATGATGCATATGTATTGTTTGATTCAGGTGCTACCCATTCTTTCGTGTCCCCTGTGTTTGCTGTGAGATTGGGTAGAGAGAGAAAACCCTTGCAGGACCTTTAGAGGTAGTCACTCCCTTAGGTAGGAGTGATGATGTTGATTATAGGTTTGAGAGGTGTGATGTGATTGTTGAGGGGAGAGTTTTACCTACAGATTTGGTTGAGCTGCCTATACTTGAGTTTGATGTGATCCTAGGCATGGACTGGTTGACTACTCAT
>CANXYC011231325.1:0-23077 GCA_948193065.1 Aleurites moluccanus | reverse complement strand
AATTAACATCAAAGAACATCTTAATAACACATTTAAACCAAAAGAATCACAAAATCACTTACTTTCCAAATGGTTCTTCCAAAACTCCAAAGGTTTGATTTATCACTTTTTCTTGTTTTTCCTTTGAATCTAAGGATAGATTTGTGTTTAGAATGATGAAATTAACAAGTTTGGATCAAGAAATGAAAGAAAACAACAAGCTTTGGTGAAGATCAATGGTGGCCGAAACTTGTAATGGAGGAAAGAGAAAGTTGAATGGTGATAATGGTGAAGAATGATGAAGAGGTGGGAAAATCACTTAAAATATCAAGTTGGTGATTCAATACATTAGGCTTATAGGAAAAATGGTGAAACCTAGCTTACTAACCATTCAATTCTTCATCTTTTCATTCAATGGTTTGATTTAGATAAGCCTACAATGATACCACAGGTTTGCATATACCATATAAGTCCATATTTCAAAGGAAAAGACCAAACTACCCTTAGTTCAATTGAAATCCCTAACCGAGCAGCTTTGTCCGGGATTATTTTCTACCATCTTTAACTTTCCAATAATAATTCATTTAATCATAAAACCTCTATTTTCATGTCCTGATATTCCTTTTTACCTTCAAATATGATATTAATTCCATAAAAACTCGAGGGGGTGTGAAATGACCATTTTGCCCCCAGTTCACCAAAAACTCAAATTTGCCCAATTTCTTCCTAACAGCTTTTAAAGCCCCTCTATTCATTCAAACATATCATATAACATGCATATCTATCAATTTCATGCATAAACACATAAAAATTCACAAGTTCAAGTCAAGGAAAAATTTTCCCCTAGGTTACCCTTTATGGTTCAAGTTCTAGGTTTAAGCTGAGGTGTTACAAGGGTCAGTGCCTGCATGCACCTTAATCTCAAACTCAATCTCCCTATCAGGGAGAAATCCTAGCAACTCATCAGGAAACATATTAGGAAACTTTTGAACTACCGGTATCTGATCAAGCTGTACAAAAGACTTCTGCACATCTATCATATGTGCTAAATTGGCTGAACAGCCTTTCCCAATCATCCTTTTAGCCTGGATAGCAGAAACCAGATTAACCCTGAACTCTCGAATATCATCCTGAAACTCAAATTATCGATGCCCCTCAGGCTGAAACCTAACCCTCTTTCGATAACAATCAATAACCGTTCGATGCCTCATAAGCCAATCCATACCCAGAATAACATCTAACTCTAATACAGGCAACTCAATCAAATCAGCATGCAATATGTTATCATCAATCTCAATCACACAATCAGGATAATAATAATCCACATCAACATTATCACCCATTGGGGTAGCAATCATTAAAAGCACATCTAACAATCTCCTTTCCTTATTCAATTTAGGTGTAAAATGTGGTGACACAAAGGAATGAGTAGCACCCGAATCAAATAAAGCATCTACAATCTCATTCTAAATCAGAATAGTACCTGTGACTATGTTACCTAATCTCTGAGCCTCCTGAGTGTTAACTGCAAACACTCTGCCCTGACCCCTACCAGCTAGAGCCTGACTACTACTAGGAGCCTGTCCTCCTCTGCCTCTGCCTCTGTCTGAAGCCTCTCTACCCACATTCTGACTCATCTGTACTATCGGTTAAGAGACCGTAATAGATGGCTGTTGCTGCTCACCCCATAGAGGACATCTACTAATGAAGTGACCATGCTATCCACACTTCAAACAGGCACCTGACTATAACCAACACTCCCCTTTGTGCCTCCGTCCATAAAACCTACAAACTAGCACACCAGGCATCTGTGCTGCTGGTCTAGAGGAACCCTATGAATAAACAGGTGTAGACCGTACCACTGGTGGTCCCCTACTCTGAACCCTCCTCCTTTGACTACTAGTTGTAGATCTCTGATTAAATCGAGGCACTGGCTCTGTCTGCCTAGGCTGGGAGCTGCTCTCCCTCCTCCTAATCTGAGATCTTGGACCCCTTTTCCTCTTCTGGTCCCTCTTAGCCCTCTTTGTCTTATATTTCTCTTCCATCTATGTGGCCTTATCAATCACTATCGTTAGAGAAGTAAACTTAGTAGCCAATAATGCATTGTGAAGTGCAACATGAAGACCCCTCCGAAACATACTGATCTTATCAGCATCTGTAGGAATAATATGAGTAGCATACCTACTCAACCTGATGAACTCCTCTACGTACTCCTCAACAGATCTGTCTCCCTGCTCTAATTGCTCAAATCGTACTAGATTACGGGTCTTCACCCCCTCTGTGATGAACTCATCAATAAGCCCCTGTCGAAACTCAATCCATGTAGGCGGGTGCTCACCATAAAGCCTAGGCTCTATCCTCCTAGAAAACCAGGTCCATGCCTTTCCCTTCAGTAACAGCCTAACAAGCTCCACATCTCTCAACTCAGAACAAGGTAGTCTCCTCACTACCTTCTCCACCTCCTCCAAGAAATCCACAGGATCACTACCTCTGTCTCCCCTGAACTCAGGCAAGTTTAGCTTCAAAAAGCTAAACATCGATACACCAGCCTCCTCAATCACTCTACGGCCTCCCTGTACAGCAGGCTCCCTAGGAACCCCTACTGGCTGCACAGGAGCCGGTGCCACTAGGACTGCCTCTGGTGCCATAGGTGGAGGCACTGTTACTGGAGCTGGTGGTGGTGGTACATGCTGACGCTTTCTCCTCAAATCAGCCATCTCTCTACATAACTCCATCAATCCCCTCATCATCTCCACTCTCTAGGGGTCATCACCCCTCTCTGTATCCTCTGCAGTTCGTCAGTATCTAGATGGACCCTCTGAAACTACAATCTCCCTCACTAAAGACTTATTGGAGTCTACCTCTGTCTCCCCGATATCTCTATCCCTCTCGTCAGGCATCTCTATAATTTGTCAGAAAAAATGGAAGCATACTCAGAATATGACAGAAATGCAGAATAATAACATATATCAGACGATAACAACAAAAGACGTCAAAGAAAATCCTATGCTCCATGGTATACTTAATTCTACCCCATTCTGTACTTAGTCACTATTCCTTTATAATTTGGGTATTATTCATCTGTAACCTAAATTCCACTGTCTGTAACCTTTAGCTCTGATACCACCTCTGTCATGACCCATTTTTGGATCGCGACGGTCCTAGGATGCGGGAGATACCAATGACAACCGGCACCCGTAGAACCCAGTATCATATGCAATATCTATAAACCACAATATATTATCCATTTTACTTAGTTACCATCCATTATGTTATTCTACAAATCATTCTATAATTTAGTGCAATTGGCTATAACAGTTATAATAACATACAATATACTCATCATATCTCATCAAATATCATCTGATACATATATATATATATACATGTTTATTTCCTAGCTAACCCATACATACTCCATGGAGCAACTAGATTATGAACATCAAAATATAGAATTTAGAATGTATACATTCAGATAACAGCCAGCAGAAATCCTCGGATGACAAACAATAGGATTCTACAATATACTCCTCTCCTGAAATGGTTAAACAAAGAAAAGGTGAGTATATAAGATACTCAGTGAATCTATATGCATCACAAGTCAAACTAGGATGGAACAATGATATATATATGATAAAGGTACAATTGAACAATATCAATCATGTAGGTTTATAGAATCAATATCAGAAATCGATAGAAATAACAATAGTCATATCAAGTCATGGGATCATATGGTAAGACAGATATAGGGCCTTGTAACACATAGGCTATGTGTAATCACATAGTCGATCACATATCAAGTAGGCATAAGACTGATCAGGTCCTATGGCCGGGACCAATAACTCTTCCCAGCTAGGGCATCAATATCAATGTGCACATTGCCGACAGTATGTACCCACTACTCTATCGGAGCGACAGCTCTGTCAAACCACATTTTGGTCAATACAAATGAGTATCATATCAATAGATACCATTATGCAATAATGACATCATCACTGTCAATAAACTCAATATCTTTCAAATCAGATAGTACTTGAATCAAAGGCATTACAAGATACAATATACAATCAAGGATAAGGGTTATGGTAAACTACAAAGGTATGGAACCAAGGTTCGTTCGGCAAAGAATATAGGCGGGCCAATTGGCATGCCAATGTCACTGGTGATAATGGCATTCAAATGGTAGGCCTATGGAATACAAAGCAATAAGCCAATGACAAAATGAACTAGGCATTTTATCAAACACTTGGTAGGCATAACTTGGCAAGCCAATTAGTTAGGTTTAGGTTCAAATTTGACTTGCCCATTTCAATTCACAACAAAGCACATTGTAGGCAACACAATAGATATCAAATATATTAGGAAAAACAACATAAAAGGAATCCAAATGGCATAGGAATTCAAAGGAAAAACAAGCAAAAATCAAGAGAAGTGAATAGTACACATGGTTCGGCCAAAACTCACTTTACACAATAGATTTCCAAATTCAATTTTAAGGCATTAGGCATGTTAAAAGATGCATATAAGACTCACCTAAGCTTTCAAATTGCTTTGAAAATTTGATTTTCCCCACAATTCTCCAAGTGAGCCAAATAGGGCAATCTTGTCACAACTTGTGTTCTACATCAAATTAACCACTAATTAGTTGCCTATTAACCACCAATTGATATATTCTAGCATTAATTAACATAGACTAACACTAAATCATCAAATCCTTTCTTACAACTTCAAATAAGATAGGAAATTTAGGCATTTTCATCAATTTGCATCAATTGATGCAATCTAACCTAAAACCCATCAAATTCAACCTCAATATCATCTAATTGAACCATTAAAACAAACAAACAAACTTCTTACCTAGATAGGATGAAGTGGCCAAAATCTTCTTTCAATTAATCCTTGATTTCCTTAAAGCTTTCTAATAAATTGATGATGGAGATTGGTAGAACCAAGCTAGAACTTAATTTTTCTATGATTTTACTTACGAAACTTTGGTGAAATTTGATGAAATTTGGATGGAATATGGTGGTTAATATTTCAGCCAAGACAAGTGAAGAAAGAAGAAGACGAGCCAAAATTTCTAAGTACTTCTTTTATACTAAAGATCAATTGGTAAATTACACTTTAGTCCTTAAACTTCCAAGTAATTAGGTTTTGACCCTAACTTCTTCTGTAATTTATTCTGATAATTCTGTCAGGATTTGGATTCTAATGTAGGGAGTCAATAAGCTTATTTTAATTTATATTTATTTATAAAAATAGTTTCAAAGTCATTCTATAACTCCGACGGACTAATTTTCACTATTCACCTTAAAGTTCTTTTTATTTACAATTTTACCATTGGTTACTTTTTCAGTGCTCCTAAATGTTTTTCACTTCTTTCTTTTTACCAAAATTACACATGCATTATGATGATCTTTTATCCCTTAGTCCAATTCAAAAATTCTTCTTTTGATCGGACTACTAATTTCTCGGCAGAGTTCCCGACGCTGCTGCTTTCCGGAAAAGTAATTAGATCGCTTTCTAATTGTGTCTTTAAAATTATTTTCCAACATTTCAAGACTTTTGAATAACATACCAAGAACCAAATCATGCATGTGAGTTATAACTTCCTAGGGTATTACACGACACCTATGAAACCTTCAAGTAATTCTCCTTGAATTAATTAGACTTCCTCGATCTATAATCCAAATCTCAAGGTAGAACTCCTATCCAAGAGGACCATTTGATCATCGTCAACCAAATGAGTCCCGAAGAAGGTATAATTAGTATTTTCAAAATCATTTTTAAAAGCACAAGTTGCCATTGGCACCCCAAAATCATTTCAAAAGCCCAAGCATCCCTTGGCATCCCAAACCATTCCCAAGAAGGGTGAACTACGTGGATTTTGATTCTTATTCAAATGGGATATATAGGCATACTCTTCAATCGAGTATCAAATCCAAAACCTTAAAACCATTTTCCCCTTAACTGTTTTAATTTCATTTTGGAGGAATTTGTGATTAACCTAGGAATCATAAGGTTATAGCTAATATCCTTACTTATTAATATTGTAATTTAAATTTTTTTACTGCTTTCGATGCATGTTTTATCGCTTTCTAATTTATTTACTGCTTTCTATATAAATACCATGCTATAAACTGCTCATTACAAAAATCATAATTTTAAGTCAGAATTAATCAAAAGCCAATTTAGAATTTCTTAAATAAAAAACCTAGTCTCTGAACTCATATCCGTTGGATGGTCTAGTGTATTTTATCCATTGTGGAAATTAAATTGGAGTCATTTTCGGATTTTTCCTTATATTTTTCCATTAAACTCATTTTCAAAATAGACTTGAACTCAAAACAGGTTTCAAAATAGAAATGAAACAACTTTTTTAGTGAATTGATAAACAAAACTTGAAGTTGGTTAGGCATTCCAACGACATGAGATCGAACCTGGAAAAGCATTTTTGTTTTTTTACTGTGCTCGGGTGAGACCTTATAGAAATAAAATAGACTAATAGGCTTTCATTAGTAGCTGTACTTTAGTTAAAGTGAGTCCATATTATTAATTAAATAGTTAATAAAATAAATATAATGGGCCAAACCTATATAATATGAATTTAAAATAAATAAGCCTTTAAGTTAATTACAAATTAGGTTCTGTATATTTTTAGAGCAAACAATATCATTATGTGTCTGGATAGGGTATTAATGCACAATTATGGAGTCTTATGCTAAGGTGAAAAATCATATTTATCCAAGATGGCAGAGATTGTGTGTTAGAAAAAATTGTAAGGAGTTATTGGTGGAGACTTCTTGTAACAGCTAGGACTTCACCTTGTTTTCCATGAGATAAGTTTAGATAAGGGTAAATCTTTTCTTAGAAGTTGAGAGACTCAAGACACAATATTTAAGGTAAATCTTTTCTTACTTCTCATAAGCATTATTTAGGTTATATGACATTTTACATGGTTATTTATGGGTGTTGGATGGTTATTTAAAAACATTAATTACATAGATTTTTAGTAATGACATTTGATGAATAGCAATGTTAATAGTAAAAATTCTTCTCTACCTTCCATAATTCTTCAATTAATTGTTAAATTGGAGTTAGGAAACATCTCTATAAACTTTAAGAAGCATAAATTCATAAGGAAACCAAGTTGGATATTTATGGGGTGGAAAACCCTAAATTTTAAGGTTTCTAGATCAAAGATAAACATAAGTCAAATTAAGTGGTATGGATGATAATAAAGATGTTTACAAGTTATTTCAGACCATAATGCATGCTTTAAAGTTATTATTTCATGAAGTACCTAAATTCTAATTCATGACTTTGGAAATAAATATGACTTTTGTGTTGAGATATATACATGTCAAGTCATATTATGTAATGATGCTATAAGTAATCATACATACATTTAGAATAAGGCTCATATACATATTTAGAGTAAGAGCAGTTAACTTGCATTTTGGGGTATAAGTTAAACGAACTAGGTGTAAGTTCAGGAGTTAAGTTATGCCATGTTTCATGAATAAATTGTGATGATATGTGTGAACACGTGATTTTACACCCCATACATATTCAGATCAACCCAGATTGATTAGCAACTGATCGGAGATCTAAGTCGACTCCAAATACAGACAAACCGGATTGTGCCAAGCTGATTGGTTTCAATCGAAGGTTAAAGCACTTTGAATCCAGCAGTCAGACAGAAAAAACAATGCAAGCATATTGAATTTCTGCCTTCTGGGATTCTCAAGGTCTTGAAACTCAGTAATCATTGCAGTGAGGTCAACTCTATCTCCATGAACCATAAACTAGCTAGATCATGTCCCAAACTAAGAAATTTCCTAAAAGATAGGAAATGTCCAACCCTAGATTCCGGAAGCGAAATCTGAATTGTTTCCCAGAATAGCACTGAACTCCTCAAAAGTGGAGCACATCTCCTTCATGCTGGCTCCAAAGTGGAATACATGGTCAACGAGATCCCAAAAGTTCACACAAGCATCAAGAAAGTCTCAGTCCACTTTTACTCCCCTTTAGGTCAAAACATAATTGATCCCATATCTCTCTAAGTTCATTCGGTCAACCTTATCCAAGTTTTAGGTCCATAATAACAAGTAGTGACTAAAGTAGGGCTCCATTAGGAAACAATATTAACTCAAGAAAGCAGAGAGAATTCAAAGAAAAAGTCTGAAAAGCAAAAGAACGAGTCAAAAATGATTTTTTCGCAAAGGAAAAAAGGCTATATATAGGAAAAATGATCTGAAACGAAGTAGGGCTTTGGTGGCAGCCTATTGTAGAGCTAGTAGCAACACCATGCCTAATTGGTTGCTTTGCTAGCTGCACAAACTACCTTTGGCGGTAGCTCTTCCCCATTTTGGCATCAACTCCCCCTTTGACTGATGGTTGCTCCCCTTCTTCCTGTTAGAGGCTCTGTTTTCTTAGGTTTTAAGCCGTTGGACTCCATAATAGAATTTTCGGGCATTTTAAGACATACATTGCATAATTTTAATCACAACCTCGCATTTAAAGTTGCATAAATTTTGCATGACAAGATAAAAACATTATTTGCATAAAAAATCATTCAAATAGAGGGTGCATAACCATCATAGCATGCATTTATCCAACGTCCATGAGAATTAAAACATCATATACATCTAAAAATTTCAGAAAGCATAAAGCAAAAAACAGCACCAAAATCTCAGTTTCTACTCCTCTGGCAGCAAGGATCCTCTTGCTGATGAAATCGTCTATCAATATCCATCTGAGTTAGTAAGAAATTGATAGCCATCTCCATGTGATACCCCATATTTAAGTTTGCCAAATATAGCCAGCTAGAACCTGTATTGATACAGTAAATAGTATAAGCAACAAAAATTACCAAAAGATCATTTCCAATGGAAAGAAGAAGACACATACAGTAATATTCTTAGGAAAGTCTAGGGTAAGAGGATGAACCGTATCTGAAACACGGTAAATCCTCATTTGACCATTGCCTCCGATATAAGAAATCTCTCTAGTAATCTTCAGAAAAGGGTTGAAGGCAAGCTCTTCTATGTTTTCTGTACTGGAACTCAGATCTTCAGCTATTAGAGGAGCCATAGTAGAAGATCCGGCACTAGGAATGTCAGGCTAGGCAGAAGGTCCAATAGAATGAGCAAAAAGTAGATATGGATCCCCTACACAGCCCATCAGACTGGTGTGACAAAACTCTGTGTAAGGAATCTCAATCTCAAGAAACAAAAAGGGAATCTAAAGCTCAAGAAACAAAACTATGGATGAACCAGCATAGGACTCCTCTAAAGCATGGATGTCAAAATCCCATCTCATATCAACTGGAGGATGTTTAGGGGTAGCCCATTCCTCCAATGTTTGAACTCTGACTCTCTCCCCTAGATAGTACAATTCATAGAATGAAGAGCAAAGTAACACTAAAGAGAATGGCATAAGAAAGCATTTGTGTAGTATAGCTGGCATCAGATCTATTCTAGTAGTAAAAGGGGTCATCTGCCTCTAGATAAACAAGTCATATTTAGCACCTCAAGTCAAAATTGAAAGAAGGAAAAAAAAATACCTGGGAAGGAGTTAGACTACCAAAGAATGCCCTGATAGTGCAAAAGTCACGACTGGAGTCATATCCAATGTTCCCTATTCCATCTGATACCAGCAGGGAATACATCCAGTCAAGGAACATCCAATGTAGGAGCAAATGTGGAAACATACTCATAAACCCACAGCTAAAAAGTGACAAGCAAACAGTCATACAAGCAGATAGTTATGCAAGCAGATGGTCATAACGAGCAATCAGTCAGACAAGAAGATGGTCGTAATAAGTAGAAATGTAAAATAGGCACAAAGTAAAAGTGTACCTCCCAAATAAGAAATGTCCCTCTAAAGGAAGTGAGCGCTCCACAAGACATATCAGTTATCTCCCTATACATGACACTTAGAACGGCTCTAGCCCAATCATATGACTCGAGCTGTGACAAATCCAATAAGTTGGGAAGGATATTATTATCAATAGTATCTGGTATAAGCAAAGGTGCACCCCACTAATATCAACAACATGAGGTGAGCAACAAGCTCAACCGCTGAAAGCTCTCCACTAAAAGGCTTTATGTCTCTCATACGTGTCTGCAGCCAGGTGCGTGTAATAGTACTCCAGGTACAGGGAGGATCCTATCCTAGCAAGCTCACTATATCCTCAAGAGAAAAGAAAACTCGCTAATTGGGACAAGCCTTGAGCGGGTGAAATCCAAATCTCAACCCAATTAGCAAACACAGATCCATGGGGTCATAGTCATCTCACCGTATGGAAAATGGAAGGTGTCGGTAGTATCCTACCACCGCTTAGCCAATGCCTTGATCAAGGCAATGCTACTCTCAGAAGGGAGTCTAAGTTCCAAAAATGACACAAATACATTCGGTACAATCAAATCTCTCAATATGCTAGTACCTATACTCCTAGCTATATAGGCGAGGTTCGACCTACCCCCTCTATTCCTAATGGTCATGTGATAAAAACATAAAAGGGTAAAAAGAAAAGAATGAATAAAAGACGCATAGTGCAGAAAAGAAATAGTAGAAGAAAGAAAAGAAAACCTCAATCCTGCCATCCCAAAAGATGTGCTCCTCAGACTCTTGCAGCAGATCCTCAGGACTGTCATTCTCCCATGGAGTCTCTTAGCTTTGGTGACCCTAGTTGGAGCATACTCAGCTTCAGAATCCATACATAAATTTGAGAAAAAATCTAGAGAGATAAGCTTTAGAGAGAAACAAAATGAAGAAAATGAGAGAAGATGAAGAGAATGAGAGGGTGAACCTCTATTTATACCTCTTTTTTAGAATCTCTATATTGACCATCATGTCTTTTCTTAGTCCAAAAAAGTATGTAATCGCAATATCAGATCCATTTCAACTCAGAATATAGCATCGTCAGTGTCTTTGGAACCGTATGATTTTTCTTCATTTTCAAAGCTATCATTTTCCCAAATCAGTTAAGGGATGCCTCTTTAATTAAGAAAATACCATAAATAGAAAAACATTAAAAAAGAATTAAAAAAAAAGCTCAGAGTTGTTAGAACAAATTGGCACATCAACAGATACTCCATAATGCACAAATCTCATCTCAAGCAAACAAAAATTTACCTGGTTCACTACCATCACTTTTACCCTTCAAACTTAGGTAAAAGCAATGGGGCAGCTGTGAACATGTGATTTTACACTCCAAGCAGACTCCGGTCAACCAAGATTGATTAGCAACTGACCGAAGATTAATGTCAACTCCGAATACAAACAAATCAAACCATGCCAAGTTGATCGTCTTTAACAGAGGCTAAACCACTTTGAATCAAGCGAATCAGACTGAATAAGAATCAAAACAAGCCTGGTGGCAACCAGCTTTGGCTTTGGCTTTGGCAGTAATGCCAAGCCTAGCTGGTGGTGATGCTAGTAGCACATGCAGCACTTGGCGGTGCCACCACCAAGGCTTCTTGCTGTCGCCACCAAAGCCTCATGTTGCCACCAATGAAGCTTCCTTCTACAGCCAAAATTCAGCTCAAGTGCCACCAAACCCAGAATGTGAATCCCATATCAGTTTTTAGTTTGGTTTTCCCTCAGACATTTCCCGATAAATACAAGCCTAATTTCACTTCTCAAGACATACCACAATAGCTAAGTTGAGTTTTTCTTAGTTGGCTCTCTTTTCTCCCCCTATTTTTCATCTTTCTTGTTCATAAGTGATTCAATTCTCTTTGATTTCGAATCGATTTCTTCAACTCTCTTTGAGTGGAAGGAATAGAAGACCTAGAGTGATCTATCTTTGAGTCAATCTAGAAGCATCACCATTTTATCAATCAACTCAACAAAAAGCACATCGTTGTGCTAATTTTTACCCAATCCAAAGTGAAACTCTAATCTGGGCGAACTCTAAGAAGGCATCCCCTGCAAAGCAATGTATTGTGTTCGTACCTCAAAATTAATTGGTAAAATATCAATTAAAAGAACCCTAACATAAAACCAAACTTTTCATAACATCAAGGTGCCTCCCCCCCCCCACCCAAAAAAAAAAAAAAAAAAAAGGTGGGTATCATGTTTATACCTCAAAATTAATTTGTAAAAATCAATTAAAAGAACTACAAAATCAATCTTTTCTTAAAATCAAATCAAACCCTCATCACAAGAAGGGAGAACTATATGGTTTTTATTCCCAGTCAACAGGATACACAGACAAGTTGTTTCATAGCTTTAAATCCAAAAACACCAAAAAACTTCCTTTTTCTTAATCTAATTTGGGAAAAGTGTGGTTAACCTAGAATTCTCATTGACGGCTAGAGTTAACATCCTTTATTTATTGGATTTTTTATGTAATTAAACCTCTTTTATTTTATGTTCCTTACTTTAATGTTATATATATATATATCATTTATTGTAATTGCCATCTTATAAATTGTTCATAAAATCTAATTTTTATAAATCAATTATTAAATGATAAGCTAAAATGATAGTTATTTAATATCGAAAACCTAATCCCCGATCTCAATCTCAATTCAAATGTCTAGCGATTTTATCCATGGGTTATGTTTTGGAGTCAAATTTGATTTTCTTTCTTTTTCCCTTAAAAATGAAGGTAGTGACTCTACAAAATTCCAAAATAAAAGTTAAAGATCAATTTACAAATGCAAGACAAAAGTTGCCTTTAGTGTATGGGAAATTGCCCCTTAATGAGCATCTTAGTGCTCAGGCGAGGCCTCATAGTTAATGACTCTACTATGGATAAACTTTTTTCTAAAAAGTTAAAGAGGACTATTAATTGGTTTGAAAAGAAAATAAGTACTCTTTTTTAAAGTAACTTTTGTTTTGGCTTTTTATTTAACTATTGATTTTGCATGCATTACTTTGCATAACCTGCTACGAATCAAAAACTTCGAATAACGAGAAGCATTGACCTGACATGTAATACCCTAGGAAATTGTAACTTATATGCATGAATTAATCATCAGTATATAGTAAAAAGGCATTAAAATTATGGAAAATAATTTTAGAGATACAGTTAGAAAGCGAACAAATTCCTTTTTTGGAAATCATCGGTATCGGGAACACTACCGAAAAATTAGTTGTCCGGTCAATAGATGAATTTCTAAATTTGACCAGTGGATAAAAGATCACATAAATGCATGTGTAATTTTGGTAAAAACAAAGAGGTGAAAAATATTTAGGAACACTGAAAAAGTAGCTGATGGCAAAACCGTAAATAAATAGAACTTTGAGGTGGATAGTGAAAATAAGTCTATTTGGGTTTTAGAATGACTCTGAAACTATTTTTATAAATAAGTATAAATTAAAATAAGTTTTTCGATTCCCCACTTTGAAATCTAAATCCTGACAGAATTGACAGAATAAATTACAGAAGAAGTTGGGGTCAAAGTATAATTACTTGAAAGTTTAAGGACTAAAATATAATTTGCCATTACGATTTAATATATAAGCCATGCCTTAGTCAAAATTTTCCATCTTCTTCCTTCTTCATTATTTTTCCATCTTCTTCCTTCTTCATTCAAGTGGCCGAAACCTTGCTTCAACCTTCCATCCATTTGTTCTTCATTTCCAACCAAATTTCCTTAAGAAAATTCATAAAAAAAATTGAGTTTAGGCATTGTTCTTCCATTCCCCACCATTAAATTGCTTGAAATCACAAAGGGATTAAAGGAATTTTGGCTTAAAGATTTCGACTCCTTCACTCAAGTGAGGTAACCAATTGATTTGTTTGTTTTTATGGTTCATTTAGATGATTTAGACATTGAATTGAATGGGTTTTAGGTTAGATTGCATCAATTAATGCATTTGGATAGAAATTCCTAATTTGCCTAACCTAATTGAAGTTGTATGATTGTGTTTGTTGATTTAGTATTAGGTTATGTTAATTGATTTTAGAATATGCTAATTGGAGGCTATTAGATGATTAATTTGTGGTTTGTTTCATGTAGAAAATCAAGTTTGTCAAAGTTGTGCATTTTGCCTCCTTTGAAGATTTTTGGTGGAAATCAATTTTCCAAAGCAATTGGAAGCCTTAGGTGAGTTTTATATTCATCATTTGACATGTCCTAAGTATTGAAAATTGATTTGGAAACCATATGGAAAATCTTCATTTTGGCCGAACCTATGATCACTATTTATTGCCTTGATTTTTCTTTGTTTTTCCTTTGAATTCCTTAGCCAATTTGATGCCTTTAATGTTGTTTAATATTGTATAATTGATGCTTATTGTGTTGTTGACAATGTGAACTTGTTGTTGGTTGAATTGGGCATGTCAAATTTGCACCAAACCCTAACCTAATGGCTTGCCCTTTTGTGACCACCATGTGTTTGATGAAATGCCTAGTTGTTTTTGCCTTTGGCCTATTGTTTTGTCTTCCATAGGCCTACCATTTGAATGCCATCGTTGCCAGCGACATTGGCATGCTAATTGGCCTACCGATTTCCTTTGCCGAACCAACTTTTGCTCTATACCTTTGTTGTTTACCATACCGCGTATCATTGATTGTGTATCGTATATTGCAATGTCATTGGTTCCATTGCTATTTGATTTGAAAGATATTGAGCTTATTGTTATTAATGATACTATTGTTGTATAATGGTGTCTATTGATATGATGTTCACTTGTATTGACCTAAATGTGGTTTGACAGAGTTGCTGTTCTGACAGGGTAGTGGGTACATACTGTCGATAATGTGCACATTGATATTGATGCCATAGCTGGGAAGGGTTATTGGTCCTAGCCATAAGACCTGATCAATCTTATGCTTACTTGATATGAGATCGACTATGTGATTACACATAGTCTATGTGTTTCAAGGCCCTATATCTGTCTTACCATATGATTCCATGCCATTGATATGACCATTGATATTCCTGTTAGTTTCTGGTATTGATTCTGTAACCCATCATGATTGATATTGTTTCCATTGCTCCTTTATTATTATGTATCATTGACCCATCCTATTTCATTTGTGATACATATAGATTCACTGAGTATCTTATATACTCACCATTTCTTTATTTAACCATTTCAGGAAATGAGTAGGTTGTAGAATCCCATCCTCAGACATCCGAGGATTTCTGCTTACTGTCATTTCATGTAAATATTATATACTTTGTATTTTGGTGTTCATGTTCTAGCTACTCCATGGGGTATGTATGGGTTAGTTAGGATATGAACATGTATATGTATGTGATGATGCTTTATGGTATATGATGATATTATGATATGATATAATGATTGTTACAGTCCAGTGCACTTGATTACAGAAAGAATTGCAAAATGACAGAATAATTGGTAGCTAAGTAAAATGAATATTAAATTGATGGTTATACATTATGCATGTGATATTGGGTTCTATGGGTGCCGATCGCCATTGGCATCTACCGCATCCTAGGACTGTCGCAATTCAGAAATGGGTCATGACAGAGATGGTATCAGAGCCCTAGGTTACAGACATCATAGCTTAAGGTTACAGATGAATAGTACCTGAATTACAGAGGAATAGTGATTAAGTACATAATGGGTAGAATTAAGTAAACCATGGAGCATAGGAATTCCTGTGTCATCTTTTGCTGTATTCATCTGTTAGGTGTTAGTATTCTGCATTTCTATAATATACTGAGTACGTTTCCTATTTTTCTGACAGATTACAGAGATATCCTACGATATGGACAGAGATACCAGGGAGGCAGAAGTAGCCTCCAATGAGTCATTGGTCAGGGAATTCTCAGTTTCATAGGGTTCATCTATATCTCAATGGACTACAGAGGATATAGAGAGGACGATGATCCTTGGAGAGTTGAGATGATGAGGAGATTGATGGAGTTATGCTGGGATTTAGCAGATTTAAGGCGGCAACGTTAGAATGTACCGCCACCACCAGTTCCAGCAGCAGTACCCCCACCTGTGGCACCAGAAGCAGTACCAGTTGCACCGGCTCCTGTGCAGTTAGTAGGGGTTCTGGGGGAGCCTGCTGTACAGGGAGGCCATAGAGTTATTGAGAAGGGTGGTGTATCTATGTTTAGCTTTCTAAAGCTAAACCTGTCAGAGTACAGGGGCGACAGAGGTAGTGATCAAGTGGATTTCCTTGAGGAGGTAGAGAAGGTAGTTAGGAGACTACCTTGTTCTGAGCTTAAAGCTATTGAGTTGGTTGTTACTGAAAGGGAAGGCTTGGACATGGTTTTTGAGGAGGATGGAGCCCAGGCTATATGGTGAGCATCCACCATCATGGGCTGAGTTTCGACAAGGTCTGATAGATGAGTCCATTACTGAGGGGGTGAAGACTCATAATTTGATTCAGTTTGAGCAGTTGCAGCAGGGTAACAGATCAGTAGAGGAGTATGCTGAGGAGTTCATCAGGTTGAATAGGTATGCTACTCATATTGTTCCTACTGAGGCAGATCTTATCAGCAGGTTTAGGAGAGGGTTACATGTTGCACTTCATAATGCTCTGTTGGCTATAGAATTAACTTCTCTAACAACAGTTCTTGATAAGGCCACACAAATGGAAGAGAAGTATAAGACAGAGAGGGCAAAGAGGGACCAGAAGAGGAAAGGAGGTCCAGGAGCTTAGGTTATGAGGGGGGAGAGCAACTCCCGGCCTAGACAGGCAAAGTCAGTGCCATGATTTGATCAGCGACCTTCATCTGGTAGTCATAGGAGGAGGGTTCAGAGTAGGGGACCACCAGTGGTATGGTATGCACCTGCTTATTCATAGGGTTCCTCTAGACCAGCAGCACAGATGCTTAGTGTGCCTGTTTGTGGGTTCTGTAGATGGAGGCATGGAGGAGAGTGCTGGTTACAGTCAGGTGCCTGTTTGAAATGCGGGTAGCATGGTCACTTCATTAGCAGATGTCCATTATAGGGTAAGCAGCAGCCATCTGCTATGGTATCTTAGTCGACGGTACAGATGAGTCAAAATGTGAGCAGAAAGGCTTTAGGTAGAGGCAGACTTAGAGGAGGACAGGCTCCCAGCAGTAGTCAGGCCCCAGCGGGTAGGGGCCAGGGCAGAGTATTTATAGTTAATACCCAGGAGGCACAAAGATCAGATAACGTGGTCACAGGTACTATTCTGATTCAGAATGAGATTGCAGATGCCTTATTTGATTCTAGTGCTACTCACTCCTTTATGTCACCACACTTTGCACCTAAATTGAATAAGGAAAGGAAATTGTTGCATGTGCCTTTAGTGATTGCTACTCCGATGGGTGAGAGTGTTGATGTGGACTATTACTATACTGACTGTGTGATTGAAATTGATGATAATGTATTGCGTACTGATTTGATTGAACTGTCAGTGTTAGAGTTAGATGTTATTTTGGGTATAGATTGGCTTACAAGGCATTGGGCAGTTATTGATTGTTATCAGAAGAAGGTCAAGTTTCAGCATGAGGGGCAACTAGAGTTTGAGTATCAGGGTGATGTACAGAAATTTAGAGTTAATCTGGTTTCTGCTATCCAGGCCAGAAGGATGATTGGGAAAGGTTGTTCAGCCTATTTGGCTCATGTGATAGACATGCAGAAGTCTTCTGTAGATCTTGATCAGATACTGGTGGTTCATGAGTTTCCTGATGTATTTCCTAAGGAGTTTCCAGGATTTCCCCCAGATAGAGAGATTGACTTTGAGATTGAGGTGTATGCAGGCACTGATCCTATATCCATTCCTCCATACAGAATAGCACCAGCTGAATTGAAGGAATTGAAGGTGTAGTTACAGGAGCTATTGGATAGAGGGCTCATCAGACCGAGTAGTTCTCCGTGGGGTGCACCGGTATTGTTTGTGAAGAAGAAGGATGGCTCTTTGAGGATGTGTATAGATTACAGGCAGCTGAACAAGGTGACAGTGAAAAATAAGTATCCATTGCCACGGATAGATGACTTGTTTGATAAGCTATAGGGTGCCAGCCATTTTTCGAAGATTGATCTGAGGTCTAGGTATCACTAGTTGAAGATTAAGAAGGGTAATGTACCTAAGACTGTTTTTAGGACCCGATATGGGCATTATGAATTTTTGGTGTTGCCATTCAGGTTGACCAATGCACCGACTGCTTTTATGGATCTGATGGATAGGGTGTTCAGGTCATTTTTGGATAAGTTTTTCATTGTCTTCATTGATGACATTCTTATCTACTCCAGGAGTAAGGAGGAGCATATGGAGCATCTGAGGATTGTATTACAGACACTTCGGGAGCATCAGTTGTATGCTAAGCTATCTAAATGCTAGTTATGGCTAACCGAAGTATGTTTTCTGGGCCATGTGATTTGTAAGGATGGCATTAAGGTGGATCCTCAGAAGATTGAAGTAGTTGCGAATTGGCCTCAGCCTACAAGTGTTTCTGAAGTTCGCAGTTTTCTGGGTATGGTATGGTATTATAGGAGGTTTATGAAAGATTTCTCTAGGATTACAGCTCCATTGACTATGTTGATATAGAAACAGGAGCGTTATCTGTGGACTGATGAGTGTGAGCGCAGTTTCCAGACTTTGAAGTCTTGCCTCACAAGTGCTCCAGTATTTGCATTGCCATCAGAGGGGGAGAAATTTACTGTGTATTGTGATGCTTCCCAGATTGGATTGGGGTGTGTACTGATGTAGAACAAGAGAGTGATTGCTTATGCTTCTCGTTAGTTAAAGAAGGATGAAGCAAATTATCCGACACATGATTTGGAGATAGCAACTATGGTATTTGCATTTTCTTTATGGGTCTAAATGTGAGATATATACTGATAATAAGAGTTTACAGTATATATTTCAGCAGAAAGATCTGAATCTTCAGCAGCACAAATGGGTGGAGTTACTTAAGGATTATAACTGTGAAATCCTTTATCACCCGGGTAAAGCCAATATAGTGGTTGATGCACTAAGCAGGAAGTCCATGGGCAGTCTAGCTCATATCATGGTTGGAAGGAGACCCTTGATTCGAGAGATGAGGGATTTAGCAGATATGGGTATGGAGTTGGATTTAGGATCCCAAGATCATAACCAGGCTCTGATAGCCTAATTTTGGGTGAAGTCACTGTTACTTGATGATATTAAAGTGGCTCAGGATAGGGATCCTTATCTATTGAAGCTTAAGGGAGACGTGTAGAATGGCAAAATGGCAGAGTTTACAGTGGAGGATGGAGTACTAAAGTGTAGGAAGCGTATATGTGTACCTGACATAGCTGGGCTACGGGATCGGATTATGTGAGAGGCTCACTATTCAGCATATAGTGTACATCTAGGGATTACCAAGATCTACCATGATCTGAGGGATGTATATTGGTGGCCTAGTATGAAGGAAGATGTAGCACTGTTTGTCTCCAAATGCTTAGCCTGTCAGCAGGTTAAGTTTGAACATCAGAAGCCATCAGCAGGTTAAGTTTGAACATCAGAAGCCATCAGGGTTGCTTCAGGAGATTGAGTTGCCAGAGTGGAAATGGGAGCAGGTTACTATGGATTTTGTAGTGGGTCTACTGAGGACTACGAGAGGTTATGACTCCATATAAGTAATTGTAGACCGGTTGACGAAATCTGTTAATTTTCTGGAGGTTAAGACCAGTTATACTGCAGCTCAGTATCACATTTGTATGTGGATAAAATTGTGCGACTTCATAGAGTTCCTTTGATGATTATTTCAGATAGGGGTACACAGTTCACCTCCCGATTTTGACAGAAATTTCAGGAGGCCATGGGTACTCAGTTACGATTCAGTACTGCTTTTCATCCGCAGACTGATGGGCAGTTGGAGAGGACAATCTAGACTTTGGAAGATATATTTCGATTGTGTGTTCTGGATTTCAAAGATAACTGGGATCAATATCTGCCATTGATTGAGTTCTCTTATAATAACAGTTATCACTCTTCTATTGGTATGGCTCCATTTGAAGCACTATATGGTAGGAAGTTTATATCTCCAGTGTGTTGGGTGGAGCCAGGAGAGAAGCAGCTAGAGGGGCCAGAGTTGATCAGGGAAACGATGGAAAAGGTGCCTATGATTAGAGATTGGATGAAGACTACTTTCAGTAGGCAGAAGAGTTATGTCGATCTAAAGAGGAAACATGTACACTTTGTAGTTGGTGACAATGTCTTCCTTAAGATCTCACCGATGAGGGGTATTATGAGACTTGGGAAGAGGGGAAAGTTGTCACCAAGGTTTATAGGCCCACTCGAGATTCTTAAGAAGATAGGTAATGTGGCCTATAGATTGGCTCTTCCACCTAATATGAGCCACGTACATCCGATTTTCCATATCTCAATGCTGCAGAAATATGTGTCTAATCCATCACATATATTGGAGGTACAAGATGTGGGACTTAATGAAGACTTGTCATATGAGGAGCCTCTAGTGGAGATAGTTGACCGACAAGTTAGACAACTGCGGAATAAGGAGATTCCTATGGTTAAAGTGCTTTACAGAAACCAGTCGATGGAGGAGTGCACTTGGAAAAGCGAGCAGGAGATGAGAGGTAGATATCCATTTCTGTTCCAGCAATGAGGTATGCATTTTATTTAAATTCGAGGATGAATTTATTTGAAGGAGGGTAGAATATAATAACCTAGAAAATCATAACTTATATGCATGAATTAATCCTCAGTATATGGTTTAAAGGCATTGCAATGATGGAAAATAATTTTAGAAACACAGTTAGAAAGCGAACAAATTACTTTTCCGAAATTTGTCAGTGTCAGAAACACTACCGATAAATTAGTTGTCTGGTCAATAGATGAATTTCTGAATTTGACCAGGGGGTAAATGATCACATAAATGCATGTGTAATTTTGGTAAAAAGAAAGATGTGAAAAATATTTAGGAATACTGAAAAAGTAACTGATAGCAAAACCGTAAATAAATGGAACTTCGAGGTGAATATTAGAAATAAGTCTATCTGGATTTTAGAATGACTCTGAAACTATTTTTATAAATAAGTATAAATTAAAATAAGCTTTTTGATTCCCCACTTTGAAATCTAAATTCTGACATAATTGACAAAATAAATTACAGAATAAGTTGGGGTCAAAGTATAATTACTTGAAAGTTTAAGGACTAAAATGTAATTTGCCATTATGATTTAATATATAAGCCATGCCTTAGTCAAATTTTTCCTTCTTCTTCCTTCTTCATTCAAGTGGCCAAAACCGTGCTTCAACCTTCCATCCATTTGTTCTTCATTTCCAACCAAATTTCCTTAAGAAAATTCATAGAAAATTTGAGTTTAAGCATTGTTCTTCCATTCTCCACCATTAAATTGCTTGAAATCACAAAGGGACTCAAGGAATTTTGGCTTGAAGATTTCGGCTCCTTCGCTCAATTGAGGTAACCAATTGATTTGTTTGTTTTTATAGTTCATTTAGATGATTTAGACATTGAATTGAATGGGTTTTAGGTTAGATTGCATCAATTGATGCATTTGGATAGAAATTCCTAATTTGCCTAACCTAATTGAAGTTGTATGATTGAGTTTGTTGATTTAGTATTAGGTTGTGTTAATTGATCTTAGAATATGTTAATTGGAGGCTACTAGATGATTACTTTGTGGTTTGCTTCATGTAGAAAATCAAGTTTGTCAAAGTTGTGCATTTTGCCTCCTTTGAAGATTTTTGGTGGAAATCAATTTTCCAAGGCAATTGGAAGCCTTAGGTGAGTTTTATATGCATCATTTGACATGTCCTAAGTATTGAAAATTGATTTGGAAACCATATGGAAAATCTTCATTTTGGCCGAACCTATGATCAGTATTCATTGCCTTGATTTTTCTTTATTTTTCCTTTGAATTCATTAGCCAATTTGATGCCTTTAATGTTGTTTAATGTTGTATAATTGATGCCTATTGTGTTATTGACAATGTGAACTTGTTGTTGGTTGAATTGGGTATGCCAAATTTGCACCAAACCCTAACCTAATGGCTTGCCCTTTTGTGCCCACCATGTGTTTGATGAAATGCCTAGTTGTTTTTGCCTTTGGCCTATTGTTTTGTCTTCCATAGGCCTACCATTTGAATGCCATCATCGCCAGCGACATTGGCATGCCATTTGGCCTACCGATTTCCTTTCCCGAACTAACCTTTGTTCCATACTTTTGTTGTTTACCATACCGCTTATCATTGATTGTGTATTGTATATTGCAATGTCATTGGTTCCATTGCTATTTGATTTGAAAGATATTGAGCTTATTGTTATTAATGATACCATTGTTGTATAATGGTGTCTATTGATATGATGTTCACTTGTATTGACCTAAATGTGGCTTGACAGAGCTGCCGCTCCGACAGGGTAGTGGGTACAAATTGTCGACAATGTGCACATTGATATTGATGCCCTAGCTGGGAAGGATTATTGGTCCTGGCCATAAGACCTGATCAGTCTTATGCTTACATGATATGAGATCAACTGTGTGATTACACATAGTCTATGTGTTTCAGGGCCTTATATCTGTCTTACCATATGATTCCATGCCATTGATATGACCATTGATATTCCTGTCAGTTTCTGATATTGATTCTGTAACCCATCATGATTGATATTGTTTCCATTGCTCCTTTATTATTATGTTTCTTTGACCCATCCTATTTGATTTATGATGCATACAGATTCACTGAGTATCTTATATACTCACCATTTCTTTGTTTAACTATTTCGGGAGAGGAGTAGATTGCAGAATCTCATCTTCAGACATCCGAGGATTTCTGCTTACTATCATTTCATGTAAATATTATATACTTTGTATTTTGGTGTTCATGTTCTAGTTGCTCCATGGGGTATGTATGGATTATTTAGGATATGAACATGTATATGTATGTGATGATGCTTTATGGTATATGATGATATTATGATATGATATAATGATTGTTACAACCCACTTCACTTGATTACAAAAAGAATTGCAAAATAACAGAATAATTGGTAGCTAAGTAAAATGAATATTAAATTGATGGTTATAGATTATGCATGTGATACTGGGTTTTACTGGTGCCAATCGCCATTGGTATCTCCTGTATCCTAGGACCATCATGATCCGGATACCACCTCTTGTCACGACCCACTCTCGCGAGCCGCGATGGTCCTAGGGCACGGGAAATGCCAATGGC
>CANXYC011231056.1:0-10529 GCA_948193065.1 Aleurites moluccanus | reverse complement strand
TCCCAAAATTGCCTCCAACCGGGTACATTTTTCCATACAATTCCCAAATAAATTATTTAAGACCATTTACATTCACTTTTATTCTTTCCTTTACTCAAATATATTGGAAAATTAATAAAACCTCGAAAAAATACAAAATTACAATTTGGTCCTTCAATTACCAAAATTTCCAAACTTACCCGATTGGGTCCTAACTGACTTCAAATCAATTCTAGGCCTACAAATTAGGTCATATAACATGCATATATATATATTCCATGCATTCACATATAATTTTAACACATCATAAGGAAAGGAAAATAATTTCCCTAAAGGTCCCTATTAGGGTTTAGGCTAAGGTGTGACACTACCGATCCGACAGGGTAGTGGAAAAATATCGTCGGCAATATGCACATTGTATTATTGATGCCCCAGCTATGAGGGGTTATGGTCCTGGTCATAAGACCTGATCAGTCTTATGCTCATTGATATTGATATACTACTCGAGACTATATGTTCACATATGGTCCATACTTATTCTACTAGAGATTGTTTGATTTCATACAGTCCATCCCTTTATCTATCTTTTCCATATGACACTGAGCCTATACTTTGTTCTTTGACTATTCTGTCATCTATTACTAATTCTGTATACTGTTATCTTGACCTATTGGCACCATTGTTCCATTGTTACCTATTGTTTAATTGTTGATGCATATAGATTCACTGAGTGTCTTATATACTCACCTTTTCTTTGTTTACCCATTACAGGAGAGGAGTAGATTGCAAAATCCTATCGTCTGTTATCCGAGGATTTTTGCTAGCTATTCTGATGTATATATTCTGATTTTGTATTATTATTTGATGTTCATAATCTAGCTACTCCATGGGGTATATATAGGTTAGCTAGGAAATGAACATGTATATATTTATGTGATGATATATGAGTTATATGATGATTATATGATATGATATAATGACTATTACAACCAATTGCAGTTAATTACAGAATAACAGAATGGATAGTAACTAACTAAAATGGATAATATATGGTGGTTTATAGATTGTGCATATGATACTAGGTTCTATGGGTGCCGGTCGCCATTGGCATCTCTCATGCCCTAGGACCGTCGTGATCCAGAAACGGGTCATGACACACCATTTACACAAAAATTTCTTTAAAGAAACATGTGGTGGCCGTCCAAGCTATGAAAGAAAAGGATAATTGATGTATGACAATTCCATAGGAAATTGACACATTTAAAATTCTAGAAAATTCTATATAATTCTCCAATTTTTGCAATTTTTTTTTACTTTATGTATATAAAGAGGAAAGAATAAGAATGGCTATGGAAAAGGGAGAGTGACCGAATCCTCAAAAGAAAAGCAACCAAAAATATTTTCTTAAACCTTCTAAGGAAAACCAACCAAAAGTAGATAGAAAATTGATGGAGGAAAAGAAGATCAAAGGATAAATTTATGAAAGATTTGTATTCAAGCTATTTAGTAGAACAAAAGGAGGAGGAATTCAAATGTTTAACTTAAGGTATGATTCTTAAACTTTAGTTTTTTAATTTAATCTAAGAGTTATATGGTTTGATTTGGTAAATAATTGAGCTAAAAGTGTAATGAAAGGACTAGGGTTTAAAAGGGATTATGAATATGTGCTAAGGTAGTAAATTATAGGTAGAATTATGAATTATTAATGTATGAATTAGAGGTTAGTTAAAACATGAAATTTGTAGATAAATATGTTAATTTTATTTCTAAAAAGGAAATTGATGAAACTTAAAGTGAGGTAAGAGTTATTGAGTAAAAACTATGACTCGCCAGAATTAGGTTTCCGGGAATTTTGCTACCGTGTTTTAAATGTACAGAATTATAGAGACATAATTAGAAGAAGTTTTCAACATAAAAAGTATTCATTTATGTATTATATATAGTTATGTAAAAGGGTTTTTCAATTGGACTTTTAGTTTATGAGATATTGAGCTATAAGTGTAAACTGCCATAATTGACTGATAAATGGAACATAAGTTACTAAGTTCTATAGATATGAGAGCCTTAAAGTCTGAATTAGAGAAAGTGTTAAACATGAAAAATGTTAATTTTTATGTTATAAATGAATGTAAAATGGTTTTTTAATTGGATAAATACGAAATTAATTATAGGCATGGCAATAGTGTCTGTTTGGACAAGAATTTCAGGACAATAGTTTAACTTTGAAAATTCACTAATAATTATGCAGTGAACTAAATAATATGTAATTTGGATATGTTAGAATATTATATGTCTATTTTCAATAGGATAAATAATTATAGTAATTGGTTAAGTATAGATTGAGATGTAGATAAAAAAGTACAGACTGCCAGAATAGGATTACAGGCAGAATGCAGGGCTAGTTGTAAAACTAAGTTTAAATTTACACTATAAATTGTGTAGTAATGAGAATAAGGTGAATTTTGGATATGTTTGAGATTGATATTTCTACTTTAAGTAAGAATAAGAATTGAAGCAATTGGATAAGTTTAGTAAAAGATATGGGCAATGGAACACATGCTGCTAGTAAAGAATTTCGCACAGAAAAACCTTAGTAATTTGGGAATTCTTAAGAATTTCTTTAATATAAGTAATGTAATTTTATGTTAAATAGTATCTAAATGGAAATTAATTAAATATATAGAGTCAAGAATGAATAAAAGACAGTGACGAGTACCATGATTTTTTGAGCAATGTACTAAGGCAATTGAATTGGAAACGAAAAGAATAAGTAAAGTGCAATAAGAAGTGCTCAGTAAGGTGAGTAATGTACACATCATTATGCATAACCATGATTTTGACTTGTTGAATCAAAGAACATATTTCCTTCTTTATTGAATATCATCTTGTTATTGCTATTGATTATCCTTTGATTTTCTTCTAGATTAAAATGATCCATATCCATTGATTGTTATTGAAATTTGCAATGTCTATTGAATTTGTTCATAACGAAAACCCGAATCATGATATTGTACTTGATTGATCATGTACCCAAATGATCCCAAAAGTAAGCACACCAAATGTTTAATTCTATACCATGATATTTATTGATAAGTTGCTACCTTCATACCAAATAAGGAAACCGTTACATGTTCATCAAAATGTATTGACACCAATTGTTAAGTAAGCCCATATATTCTGATTAAATGCCATTGTATCGTAATGTTTCTAATAAATACTTGATATTATTATTGAAATTCATTGGTCTATTTATATATGGATTTGACAGAGCTTCCTTACCGACGGGGTAGCGGGTAAATACCGTTGGCAATATGCACATTGACTTTACATGGTACCCTAGCTGGGAAGGGTTAACTGTCCTAGCCATAGGGCCTAATCAACCTTATGTACTATAATATGCTACAAATGCATAATAGGTTTTAGTGAATAAAGTTTTCAGTATGTGGATTAAAATTGTTGAAATGACCAGTGATAATTTTAGAAACTCAGTTAGAGTGAAAATGATAAACATTTTCGGAAATTGTCAGTGTCGATATTGCTGCCGCAAAAATAGTAGTACAGTCGACGAATTGATTTCTAAAATTTGATTGAGGGTAAATGATAATGTATATGCATGTGTAGATACAATAAAAAGAAAGATGAGAAAAATGTTTAAGAACACTAATAAAGTAAGCAATGGCAAAATCGTAAATAAAGGGAACTTTGAGGAATGGTGGAAATTCGACAGTCTGAGTTTCAGAACAACTCTGAAACTATTTTTGTTAAATAGTATTAATAAAAATAAGATATTTGAATATTCACTTTGAAATCCAATTCCCGAAAAAATTGTCGGAATGATTTACCGAGCAAAAGTGTGGCAAAAGTACAATTTCAGGAAAGTTGAAGGACCAATTGGAAATTTGCCATTTTTGTCTTACCATATAAGCAAGACTTAGAAATTTTTTTGCCCATTTTGTTCTTCACCCATCCGTGGCCATTTTCTTCCATATCCAATTTAATTTTTCTTCCAATTTGTGAAGAGAAAATGTTGGAAACTTGATTTAAACACCATACAAATCATTATCCATCAAATTAAGCCATAGAAATTCAAGGAAAATTCAAGAACACCAATAAAGGGAATTTTGACCACTTTGAAGATTTTTGGTAACTTGTTCATTTGTTGGTTTTTATGGTTTAATTAGGTTAATTAGATGTTAGTAGGATTTGGTAAATGGTTTAATTGCATCAATTGATGCATTAAACAATTTTGCCCAATTTCCAAACCCTAAAGTGAAGTTGTGTTATTGGATTTTTTGTATATGAGTTAGGATGTGTAAATTGACTATAGAATAAGTTAATTGGATGTTTATTGGTGTTTAATTGACATTCGTACTGTTGTGGAAAATTCGGTTGGAGAAAGTCGCCGATTTTGGCCTATAGCGAAAAATTGAGGAAAATGGTGGCAAGGCAATTTTTCTAGGTGATTTTCAGAGCTAGATAAGTCTTTTATGCATCAAATTATATGCCTAAATTGTTATAATGACAATTGGAATCCATATGCAAAATGGCCATTTTGGCCGAACCCCATTTGTGGCAAAATGCCTAATTTTGTGCTTTAGTTTTGGATTTGTTTCCCATGCCAAATTGATATGCTTGATGAAAATTATTGAGTTTTGATGGTTGCCTATAAATTGCTTTCCATGTATGTGTTTGTTGATAATTAGGGCAATGTCAATGTTGCACCAAAACCATGCTGAAAAATCCGTAGGCCAACCATTTAAATGCCACTGTTGCCAGCGACAATGGCATGCCAATTGCATCAACTTTTGGCCACAAATGACCAATTTATGTTTGTTCCCATTATTGGTTGTTAGACCTTTGATCATCATTTAATCGATTATTATTGATGTCTTATTGACTTTATGCTCATTAAATGATTTTAATGAGTTATTGATACTTGTCGATGCCATTTGTTTGAAATGGCATCTATTGATGCGTTTATTGCTTCTATTGATTCCGAGGTGATTTGACAGAGCTGCTATTCCAATAGGGTAGTGAGTTCATGCTGTCGGCCTTGTGCACATTGTATTGATTGATACCCTGTACTAAGAAGGGATGTCCTAGTCATAAGACCTGATCCATCTTATGTGTATATATATATATATATATATATATATATATATATATAGTGATTTATGCTTGACATATTTCTATGCATTTCATGACTCCATATCTATCATTTCCATCTTATCCATGTGATATTGATTATATTGATGTGATTGTTTACTTACAATCATAATATGTATTTAATTCTGTAATTACAAAGATTCTGAGCAGACTGATATTATTACTTCATCTGCCTATTGTTTATTGATATTCCATTTCCTGTCATTTGTCAATGCATATTAGATTCACTAAGTATCATATATACTCACCCTCTCACAGTTTACCCTCTGCAAGTGCAGAGTATGAGGCATATTTTCCACAACTTTTGACTCTCTATGGATTCTGTAGATCTTGTGTCAGTGTAATATTATGAACACTGTATTATTTTGTATGTTCATATCTTAGCTGCTCCATGGGTTATGTATGGTATAGTTAGAGTATGAACATGTATGTATGGGAATATTAGAGATTATTAATGATATGATTATGGTATTTACAGAAAGATTCAAAATGAATGTCAGAGTGACAGAATGAATAGTGAATAAATGAGTGTATTATTATATATTGTTATTGATTGATGATGGGTAAATGTGTTTCCGCTGCGATATTGTGATTGCATTGTAGTGATTTATGGATTCTATGGGTGTCGGTCGCCTCAGCAACTCCCACACCCTAGGACTGTCGCAGCTCGATCCGGGATCGTGTCGTGAAAGAGGTGGTATCAGAGCTCTGTGTTTATAGATATTAGAGCACTAGTTTGCCGATATCAGAGCTCTGTGTTTACAGATATCAGAGCCCAGGTTACACAGAAATAGTAACTAAGTAAAGTATGTGTCATGACCCAACCTAGGAGCTGCAACAGTCCTACGGTATGGGTGTTGCCTAAGCTACCAGTACCATGAAGAACTCAATTATCTATATGACATGACAAGCAATTCAAATAATCAACTCAAATATAGCCGAATATTTCTACTAAAATTTAGGCAGCATTTCCTCTATAATATGACTATGCCCAGCTGTAAAACAAGAAATAAACACTTCCAATATACTTTATCATCAATACTCTCATATCAACCTCCAATAACAACTCATCACATACCTGTACATCTTAAGCTATATACATATATATATATATTCATAGCATAATTTATATGCAAATCATATGAAACACAATCACAAACATATACATGCTACTCCTTAGTTTACAGTACCATGGAACCTCTATACTGTACAAATATTTACAAATACATTTAAGACTGGATTATTACATGTTACAAGTACCCAAAATTCCGCGGTGAGGATAGAAGGTGCCAATGGAATTCGAGCCTCACTGCAGTCTTGAAAAAAAAAAACCACTAAGGGGGTGAGTATAAAAATACTTAGTGAATCCATATGTATAAAAATGCAGTAGATATTCATAATACCATGGTTGCCCATATATGGCCTATAGAATCAAAATAAGATAACAAGTAAAGGTGAAACAATTCTACATATAAGTATCCAATGTAGGAGTTTACGCACATATGATATAATAGGATTGGATCAAGTAAAAAGTGCAATCGCACTATCTGTAATTTAATACTCCAGCACTATCATAAAGTGCACAAACCACTTTACGTAAGGGGGATCAACCCTTATGATTAGAGAATATAACATCCCTCCTTTGCAAGGGTCCCATAAACACCAGTGTGCACACAGTCGATGGAATTACCCGCTATACCATTGAGGTAGCCCTGTTATAATACCATATGGGTGTGTCTCCATATAACAATAAATATAGCATAAATATATCTCATATAGCTTTAGAACAATCATATATATATTTATAATGAATAATAGAACAAGTTTGGCTTGAGTAAAAAAAAATGGCCGGCGGGGCCCAGTTGCGCTGCCGCAACTGACACTAGCTGTTACGGGTCCATTTTGGGATTTTTGAGTAGTTGTTGGGTAAGTATGCTATCAATGGATTCAAATGGACCATGAGGTAAAATTTTAAAAGCTTATGGAAAAACAAGATGATTGGGCCAAGTGCGGGCTCAATTGGCTTTTTATATTGCATTTTATAACCAGACAAAGTTTAGGTCAATTTAAGTCATTTCGGTGAGCTTATTTACGGGTCAAAATGCACCGTAGAATAGCAAGTGCTGGTTTATCATATCAAACGACATTTTATAGCATATATGATGCAAATCATGCATGATTATACATATAGACTCACCTTTTACACAATCAGTCCAGTTTATCCCCCAATCCACTGTTCGAGGCCCTAATCAGCCCGCCGTCCGACACTCCCAGCTGGAGTACTCAACGGTTCATCTATTTCCACATATAACACTCCGATAAGATGTAAAAATATCACAAAACATATTATACACAGAAATAGACATCAAACATACTCAATATACACTATAAACCTCACATGACACAATTTACACTTTTTTCTAATCCTTTATGCAAGAAACACATTTTATCACCACATTTGACTTACATTTCACACATTCATCACTATTAAGCCAAATGAATAACTCATATACACTTAGCTTTGCATTACATATTAAACATACACTAATATTCAAGTTTAGCTTCCAAGTACTTATATCAAACATCTTTTACATATCTAAACTTATAAATTTCCATTATATACTCCATTAAACCATATTCAAACCTTAGCTTCCTAATTACTTTAGCCTAACATATTAAACCTATAAACTCAACATGGTTTAACTTAGTTTGAATTTATTCCATTCATCCATTTTTCAACTCCAATCATTCAAATAACTTAAATACCTATCAAATGCATAACATTCATTCATATAAACCTATTAAACATCAAAACACCAAACCATTTCTTAAGCACCATCATTTCGGCCAAAATGGAAATCCATTCAAATGGATTTGTTTCCATTAAATGACCATTAATTCATATCAAACACATCAAATACAACTCATTTGAACAAAAAAATTCATCAAAATAACACTTTGAATCATATTTCTTCCTATTAGGGTTTTCTTCCAACTTTTGATTTTTCTTCCAACCAAAACACATTTTTGTTACTAATTAACATCAAGGAACATCTTAAGAACATAATTAAACCAAAACAAATGGTAAAATCACTTACTTTTCCAATAGTTCTTCAAAAACTTCAAAGTTTTGATTTTTCAACTTTTCTTTGTTTTTTTTTGAATCTATGGATATAATTGTGTTTAGAATGATGGAATTAACAAATTTGGATCAAAAAATGAAAGAAAACAACAAGCTTTGGCAATTCTTCACGGCGGCCGAAACTTGAATGGAGAAGAAAGAGAAAGTTGAATGGTGAAATGGCTAAGGAAGAAGATGGAGGTGGGACAAATCAACTAAATATCAATGGTACAATCCTATGGTTTGAGCTTATAGTAAAAATTGTGAAACCTAGCTTACTAACCATTCAATTCTTCATCATTTCATGCAATGGTTTGATTTAAGTAAGCCTTAAATGATACCATAAGCTTGCATACACCATATAAGTCCATATTTCAAAGGAAAAGACCAAAGTACCCTTAGTTCAAATTCTATCCTCTATCCTTTATCCAGTTATCCATTTTCATTTCCTAATATTCTCTTTTACCATCAAATATGATGTTAATTTCCATAAAAGCTCAAGGGGTGTGAAATGACCATTTTGCCTCCAGTTCACCAAAAACTCAATTTTTCCCGATTTCTTCCTAAAAGCCTTTAAACCCCTTCTATCTATACAAACACATCATAGAACATGCATACATGTCAAATTTATGCATAAACATACAATAAATCAAAATAACCAATTCAAGTTAAAATTTCCTAGTTTGACCCTTTATGGTTCAGGTTCTAGGTTTTAACTAAGGTGTTACGGTATGGGTATAGTTAAGGGAAATATGAAGCATAGGAATTCTTGTATCATCTTTTGTTGAATTCGTCAAGTATTTATAAGTATTTTGCATTCTGTAATATACTGAGTATGTGTTTCTATTTTTCAGACAGTTTTACAGAGATGTTTGACTATGGAAGCAGAGATACGAGAGAGGCAGAGGTAGCCTCTAATGAGTCTCTTGTCAGAGAGATTTCTATTTCTGAGAGACTGTCTAGATCTCGATGGACTACAGGGGATACAGAGAGGACTGATGACCCCTGGAGATATGATATGATGAGAGGGATTATGGAGTTACATTGGGATTTGGCAGATTTGAGGCAGGAACGACAAAATGTACCGCCACCTCTGGCGCCTGCAATAGCGCCACCTCCTGTTACACCTGCTGCAGTACCAGTTGCTCCAGCTCCTGTACAACCAGCTATAGTTCTAGGAGAGCCTGTTTTACAGAGAGGCCATCAAGTTATTGATGAGGGCGGAGTATCTATGTTTAGCTTCCTGAAGCTAAACCTGCCAGAGTTCATGGGCGACATAGGCAATGATCCAGTGGATTTTCTAAAGGAGGTTGAGAAGGTAGTTAGGAGACTACCTTATTCTGATATTTGAGCAGTTGAGCTCATAGGTTTGTTACTGAAAGGGAAGGTATAGGCTTGGTTTTCGAGGAGGATGGAGTCCATACTGTATGGTGAGCTTCCACCCTCATGGGTTGAGTTTCATCAGGGATTGACTGATAAGTTTATTACAGAGGGAGTGAAGTCTCAGAATCTGATTCAGTTTGAGCAATTAGAGCAGGGGGGCAGATATGTAGAGGAGTATGCAAAGGAGTTCATTAGACTGAGTAGATATGCTACTCACATTGTTCCTACTGAGGCTGACCTGATCATCAGGTTCAGGAGAGGATTACATGCTTCACTTCATAATGCTCTATTGGCTACAGAGTTTACATCTCTGACGATAGTTATTGATAAAGCCAATCAGATGGAAGAGAGAGAGAAAGAAGAGGGATCAGAAGAGGAAAAGAGGACCTGGATCCCAAAGTAGGTGTCACAGCCCAACTTAGGAGCCATGACGGTCCTAGGGTACGGTTGATGCTTATCCTACCAATACCACGAAGAACCCATAAACTATACTATATGGCATGCATACACAAATAAGCTTAATATAGCTTAGACAATTCAAGAAAAATCGGGCAGCATCTCCTCTATTTAAGGAGTATGCCCTGCTGCTAAAAACACAATATAAGCACTTCTGTAAATAACCACAACCATCTCAAATTAACAGGATCCCTCTGGATCTCCACAATAACTCAATCTCATCAATAACTCAATATACATCACAAACTTAAATATGAACAACTATATCTCAAAAATACCATAATTTACATACATACCACAATGCAACAAACATATACCATAATTTACATGCCAACTAAATACAGTACCATGGAACTTTATCTATATACTTTATTTACAATAACTTTTGAAATTGGAGTTTACATAAAAGACTAAGCTTCCAAGG
>CANXYC011231047.1:0-16786 GCA_948193065.1 Aleurites moluccanus | reverse complement strand
AAATACCAACAAATAAAACACAACTTTAATAATAACTTTTTTATATTTAATTAAAAAAAATTAAAAAAAAAAAAAAAAAAAAAAAAAAAAAAAAAAAAAAAAAAACCTACTACAAATACCAAAAAAAAAAAACATATCAACTTAAATTCATCCATTTTGAATCCCTAAACCTCCAAATACAATTTCGGTGCTCTTCTCTCAACAGTCTAATAGGCTATTTAGTTTTAACCAGAACTGAGCTGAATAATATACATGACCAAACAATCCAAATATAGGCTCTCCATTCTAACCATTAATTAACTCATGCATCTTAGCATAATATCTGTGCATTCTAATCAATTTAGATGCATCTGACTTGATTGCCACCATTTCCCTTCAAAATGTGATTCTGGCTTGAATGCATGGCCTTTCAAGACATGATTTTCTTCATCACTATTATTCATTCTCTTCAATGCCCCACCAGACAGATGCAGACACATGCATGCAACATACAAAATCAAGTAGTTCCGAAAAATAAAAGCCTAACTTTTTTCAAGTTAATTAGTTCTATCCAAGAACTCAAGGAATCTAGGTTAAAAATATGATAGTACAAACAATTTTCCTTGGCCAAATACTCAAATTCAAGGTTTGGGAATATCAGAACACAAAAATGAAAGATTTTAAAAAGTATATAAATTTTGATTGGGTCCAAGGATCACAGATAATTTTACAAGGCATATCAACTTTAATTGGGTGAAAAAGTCACGGGTCAGAAAAAGCAACCCTGCACCAAAATATCTGAGGCATAGATAAGTTTAAAAGCTGTCCACAAAATACGTCATGAACCAGTTCTAACTGTCAAACAATAAGTGAAATAACAAACTAATGAATTGATTATGAAATAATCCAGCCAGTCAGTGTGATTACAATTAACATCACAAAAGACATTAAAGAAAAAGAGCATTACCAGAACACAGACATCTGTGTGGTTGCCACTGGAGAATCGCTCTGGCAAGCAATTATATAGAAGAACCATAATGTGCCATCCTGAGAGTGATGGAAGCAAATCCACTGAAGGTAATGCAGTCTTTAATTCCTCCCTAAGTCTGTGCATATTAGGCATGGTGGGTAAAGAAGGGAGGCATTCATGCAGTTTGAGCAAATCAGCTTTCAATACATATGGAAGTTGTAGAGAATGAAGATCAACGACCTTTGGAACTTTCATGGCAGTGTATATGGTCAGGGAAAGGAAAAGGAAGAACCCAATCAAATGCCTGCAATGAACGATGCTTTATCATTATAAGATAAGTCAAACATGAGCAGAATGTTTATCTTTTGAACCTATAATTGGAAAAAGAACATTTCAAAAAACCGTATACCAATAGTAACCACTAATCCATAGGCAGGGAATTGATAACCCATAAAAGGCTAAATTTCCAAAGAAATAGCAACTTTGGCTGCTGCGGCTTGTAACACATTCTTAAGTCGCCATCCATCATTGTTGATTCGTTGAATCAGACCTTAGACCAAGTGGTCCAACAAGACACCACACAGCAACTTGGTTCAACTTGTCCTTTATGTGACATAAATATTGTTTTGCTATCTAATTTGCTTAATGTCTGAAGTTTATGTCAGATTAAAAGCCCTCTGGTCTTTCTCTTTGCCTCTACTTGCGTTCTGTTTGACTTTTCTTTTGTCCTAAACTGTAAACTTCCACTTAAACAAGAATAGCACCTTTATAATAAGCAAAATCAAAGTTCATGAATTAAAATTCAGGCATTTAAATTCCAGTAACAGAGGTTCTTATATATACAATAAGAATCTATTTACACTACTGATATTTTACATACAACACAAAATTTTGAAATCAATCTTTCAAATCACTTCAAATTTTTCAATTTCAACTGTTTATTTCAAATCCTACTCGTAGCAAACAATCAGTACGACTGTGCCAAATATGCTCAATGTATTAGATCAGTTAAAAGAGAAGTACAGCAAGCAACATTCTATAGACAGCACAGAAGCCATAAATTCATATGTGCCCTACATCACTTATGCATATACCAAAAAAAAAAGTAGGGGAAAATTTAACAAACTCATGGGAAAAAAAAATTAGTTTGATAGCATAAATATAAAACTTACGTCCAAACATTTAATGTCTCATTGTGGATACTGAAGATGCTTAGCAGAACCTGCTTCAACGGCCACTCAGATCGGTAATGGCCAATAATGTACTCATTGTCCCTCAAATATCCAGGCAAAGAATGATACTCTACTAGTTGGTACTTCACCTTCTTCCACAATCTTTTCCCTTTTCCCTCCTTTGAAGAACTCACTGGATGCATCTCCATTGTATCAGATACAAACCTTATGACCTCGCTGCTTTGCTTTTCAGTACCAATATCTGTTAAAACCAACAAAGCAATTTCTAAAATTAAAATTCTCTTGACAGCTGCAAAAATTATATATAGGCAAAGAATTGAGAACCCAAATTTTAGAATCATCCAAAATTCAAAATTTAAAGAGTTGTTGAATATAATGAAAAGAAGATTAAAAAAATTATCACTTGAGATGTTCGATTGTCTATGAATTCATAATTTTGCTTTTGTTTTGTTTTTTTCTTTTTATAAAAGACCTGCAATCAAATGTGTTAGCAGTCAAGTTGTACACGCATCTCATTATCTGAAATAATGCGTCCAAAAAAACCAAAGAAAAAGGGAATCGATAAACAGAGAAACAATACCTGAAATTAAAAAATCGCCCACTGGGAGAGAGAGAGAAAGAAAACCCAAATGGGGATTCTTCAAGAAAGAAAGATGGCGGATATAAACAGAGCTGAGCTCAAACCAAGACAAAAAATATTACCGTGAAACCAAGAAAATTCAACAAAGAAACCAAAAAATGGGAACCCAAGAAGAGGAAAAAATCTAACCGCTAAACGCTAATAGATGTCACAATTTGAAAAATTATTGTATATAGCAAGAATCACATAGCGGAACGATGAGATATGTTCTACAAGAATCACATAGCTGAACCATGAGATATGTTCAAATTTGAAGGAAAAGGATAGAGAGAGAAGGTCTGAGGAGATGCCAAGAGAGAGAAAGAAAGTGAAAGTCTGATGCTTTTAAGGAGACTCGGAGAAGCCAAAGCAAAGATTAAAGGTGGCATATAAGAGAAGCGCGCACCCAAATGGCTAATGGTTGCGGATTTGGAGAGAGTTATGGGGGGATATTTTGATGTTGCTTGTAGTCTTGTAGTGTGGTCTATTTATATCTTACTGTTGGTATTATTATTAATTTTACTTTTATTTTAAAAAAAATATTATAAATAAAATACGATCAAGAAACCTAATTTAGTGAGTGTATTGCTCATAAGATTCGCTACACAACTTTTGCTTCTACCAAAGAAATAATTTATAAGAGCTCTTCAATATAAGAATACTTTAAAATTTTTATAAATTAATATTATTAAATTTATAAATTTTATTAATTAAAAAAAATAATTAATTAAATATTATTTAATTTATAAGCTATGATCATATAAAATTATTATATAATAAAAATTATTAATTTATCGAGTATTAATTAATAAAAATTATATTATTTCATTTTTCTACCCAATAAAAAATAATGCAACGGTCAATTTTTTTTATATTTAAATAATTAAAAAATTAAAGATATCATCATTGTAGTATTTATTTTTATCCTTAGAGAAAATTTCATGGGGTTTGCTTGGAAACAGTTATCTTTCCCGCAAAAATCACACTGAAGTGATCTAAAATTGCAACGTTGCTTAATTCTCCAAATCACACTAAAGTTTACTTACGTTGGCTTTTCCACTATAAAAAGAAAAAGATTTTTTATTTATAAATAAGAATATTCATACTTAGCTTTATTTATTTTTATTTTTAACGAAATTTTAAAAAATAATTAATTAATATTTTTCCATCATTTATAAATTATTTATTCACCATGCTAAGTTTTTTACTTGTTTTTATTTTAAAATAATCTAAAATTTGCATCCTTCAAAATCAACCTTAATATAAATAATTTAAATATATTCAAACTATAATATTTTTTTAGTTAAAATTGTGTGTTTACAAGAAGAAAATGTAATTGAAGTTTATAATATTTATAATAGTTGAAGTTAAAATGTCAATTAGCTATTTATAATATTTTTAAGAAAATTGAAATTTCAATTTTGCTAATATAATTCTCATTTTATTTTAAATTCTTAATATATATAGTTAAACTTAGAAAGCATAGCGTAATGATTTTTTTAAATAGTAAGTAAATTAATTAATAAAATTAAAATTTTTTTCATAACTATATGAGTTTGAACAATAAGTAAAATAAATTAATAAAAATAATATAATATAATATACATAAAGTATAAAATTAAAAATATTAAATATATCTTATAAAAAATGTTCAACTCTCACAATGAAGTAATTATAAATTCGTCATATTTTTAACTAAATCGTGAATTAAAATAAGGTAGTTTTTTTTTTCAAAATATGATTGATTATAATTGAAATAATTAAAAAATTTAGTTGTCAAAAGCAGCTAAAAGTCTAAATTACAATCCTATATAAGCAATAAACATTAGCAGTTAACAAACATTAATATTTATTGATTCAAGTGATAAAAAATTTATTTTTTTTAAATAAAATTTAAAATTTATAAATAAAAAAAAAATGTATTGAAAGAGTGAGCTTTACTCCTTAAATGTTCCTTCTGACTCTAAACTAGATACATGCAATAATTAACTATTAAATAATGGTTATTAGCTACGAACAAATAAATAAAACGAGACTATAGATATATATAATTTATTAATTTTGTTTATATTTTTAAAAGTATTTTAATATATTAATATTTTGAACAATAATATTATGCAAACTATAAATAAAATTCACATGATTAAATAGATTTATTTATCACAACTAAACTTCCAAATTTCTTAAGATTTCATGTTTATATTTAACTTTATTTTTGTCTATGTAAGCATACATGTCTTTTATTTCAGTAAACTATAACATTGTATAATAAAATTACTAAAAATTATAAAAAATATAAATAACATAAAAAAAAATGTTTGAAAGGAGATTAAATTGACCTTTCTATGTCACTGCTACACTCTTTTTAGTTTCAAACTTGATTTCGAATACTGAAATAGTAAAATTGCAATTTTCATTCAAGAAAAAATTTTATTTACTTCCTAAGTTATTTAAATAAATTATATTTATTTAAATATAAAAATAAAAAAAAAATGAATTTCTTATTATGAACCAAATCATAAATTAATAAATTTTTATTGTAAAAATTGCATTCAATTTCAATATTGAGTGAACTAAAATGACTTAAGAGTTTATGTAAATCTAAACCTAGAGATCTATCAAAATATTATTATTTTTTTATTTTTATTCTAATTTGAGTTAGTAAATTTTTATTAATTTTAATTAAACTTACTGATAGTAAGCTAATTAAATCAATCATGAAACTGAAAGGCTTCTTATTAGAAAAAAAAAAAAAAAAAAAAGAATAAATTCTAACACTACATGAAAATATACATAAAAATTTTAAAAAATAAATTATAAATTTCTTGCAATTTTATTTATGACATTACCTGCAATTTCTATTGTATAAATTATAAAATATGGAACATTAAATAAAAGAAAATAAACAAATTATTATAATCAAGTATTAATTAGTATATTACAAATTCAATAGCTTAGGCCATAAAATTATATTTTCCATGTTATTGACTTATTGTGTCTGAGTTTATTAAGACCTGTATAAAAAAAATTATTATAAAGAGAATTAAAAATTAACAATTTAGCTTAAGAATTTTGTGCAAAGCAATCAAACATATACCTTTGAGAATGAGCTTTGGAAAATATTTTATTCTTCTGTTCATCCTTCTCTACCATAAAAACCTGAAAGTACAAATAGCAACAAATCAAACCAATTGAAACTAAAGTCATTTAAAGGAAAAATTAATAGTTAATATTAAAATATAGAAATATTAAATCAATTAAATTAACATGTTAACTTAATATAATTGGTGTATTGAATAATTTATTATGAATGGAAGAATAATAAAAGTTGTGTGTTTTGCATTTTGAGATATAATTTAGTGATAAATGCATATAAAAGTTATATTTTTTAAATGTTGAAGCATAGTTTAGTTTAGTGATAAGTGATACGCGTACGTTGAGGTATGATAAAAGTTATGTCTTTTATATGTTGATATATAATTCAGTAATAAATGTATATTTCTCTTGATAATAAATCTGAGTGTTGGGAAAAATATTTCATATCGAATAATGATCAAATAAATAAAGAATTTATAAGTGAGTGGAGGTTGGACTTAACATAAACTAATTGGTTTTGTGCAAGTAAGTTCCAACACTTATTTATTTATAACTCCACTTATGTATGAGTCTATGGGGTTTAATATGGTATCAAAGTTTTATATTCAAATGGACTAGATTCTGAGATTCATGTTCGAGTCTCGTTATTGTTGTTGGACTGATGATGATGCTAGTCCGGACCGAAGCTGAAAAAGAGATATCAGCCGGTCCATTTGTGAGCAAGTGTCAACCGGCTTGTTGATGTTAGGCCATGAGTTAAAACCCGGTTGCACTTGAGGGGGTGTATTGGGAAAAATATTACACATCAAATAATAATAAAATAAATGAAGAATTTATAAGTGAGTGAGTGTTAAACTTAGTATAAGTCAATTAATTTTGTGCAAGTAAGTTCTAACACTTATCTATTTATAAGGCCACTTATATATGAGCTGATAAACTTTAATACTAGGATGAATTTTACTTTCCAAATATTAAAAAAAATTGCCTTTTGATTTTTTTATTTTTTATTTGTACGGATAAAATCTTTTATGTAAGTATGTTGCAAGAAGGATCCAAAGTATAAGCCAAAACTCCCCAAAAAGAAAAAATTCATGCCTAGACAAAACAGAGATTTCTTCAAGCCTATGACAACAATTATCTTATTCTAGTAACCATGGACGGTAATCACTGCAAAAATAATGAATTCATTTACTCAATGAAATTATTGGGTCACGACTGATACCTAAGCATGGGAACGGGACGAATTTAGGACATATTTTATTATTTTTATTTTTATTTTCATATATTAAAATCTCATTTTATTTTATTTTTTTTCAATGAATTATAATTTTAGTACATCACTTCCATCCTCATGGGTATTGAAATTCTCACATAGCCCTATGAAACATAAATTTTCATGTAAAAATTTATATATTTTATTCATTTATTTTTCTTTTGAGTTGTATTTAATATAAAAAATAAATAAATCAAAAAGTTATCAATAAAAAAGATAGATATTCAATTAAATATAATATATTTTTTTGCTAAATTTATTAGTATTTTTTTTTACTATAAATAGAAGATTTAATTTTCATATAAACTTATTAAAAAATTTTATTATAAAATTATATTATATCAATTGATATTTATTGATCGATATGTTAAAATTTAAAAAATAAAAATGGGTCATAACAAATAAAATGCACAAATTTTGCTAAATTATTTAAAAAATAATGTTATAAGATTTATAATTAGTCATTAAATCATCGAATATATATATTTTAATATATAATAATAAAAATTTAAGTTTTATATATTTTTTTATAAATTATTATTATTATTAAATTTCTTCTATAAATAATCATTTGGTAACTTAATTACTTAACAAAATATTTAATAATTATATTTTTTAAAGTTAATATTTAATAATTAATAATTATATTTTTTACAAATTAAATCATATTATAAAAAAATAATTATTTTATATATATATATATATATATATATATATATATATATGATGAGACAGATTACAGGACCGGACATATAATTTTCATTCCCATTAAAAAATTTTAAATTTTTCTCATTTTTATACCATTTTCAAATTAAAATGGAAATTTCCTGTTTTGACCGGAGCAAAATAGAGCGGGTCGCTACTGAGTCACGCTTGCCAAGTTGAACCTAATACTTAAAAAAACGTAGAACAATTATTTTCGCCTAAAACACCTAAATCTAATTGAATTTTAATTATTTTCTTCTTAAATAAGATGTAATTTTATTATATATATGTATATATTAATTTGCTAATCTAACCATTATAATTATCAAACACTCTAATTTAGTGGTTAAAAATTCAAAGGCTAAATATTAATTTAATTAATTATTATCAATGAAATTTTTTTATTTAATAGCACTAAATTCCTTTCAAGAATAAAAAAATTTCGAGTTCAAATTTTAAAATTAAAATTATAAAAATAAAGATAAAAATAAAAATAAAATTTATTAAATTAACTTCTCAACCAAATTGCTCTTGATTAGATAATATATATTACATTTGTTTAGTAAATTTGGAATTTTTTAAATGGAAAGCAAATTGAGGAAAACAAGCTAAGCTAGAGAGTCAGAGAACCTTCCTTTTTCACATCATTCTTTTTTATCTTGATTTCTTGAATATGCGCTGGCCCTCTCTTCTATTATTGAATTTAAACCCAACCAAGCTGACGAAACAACAACAAAAGAGCCTTTTTGGTCTCCTTTTTATTAGATTTTTGGCCCCCCATTGCAAGCCCCTGTGATCCTTCCTTGTTTTTCGTCTTCTATTGCATGTATGCTTCAATTTTTCAATCAAATTATTTTTCTAGTCAATTTATGCATCAACTAAACTTTACATGCATAAAAAAATAAATAAATTAGAAGTGTCTAAGAGCGTGCTATACATTTAATCTTTACATTCATAAATTGTTTCTTAAGTAATGATTATGCATTTCGAATTCTAATCAATAAGGAATGATACAAACTTCCTCACTAATTATGCTAATTTTAGAGTTATGCTTCAATGTTTTTGTAAGCATTTGCATCAAAAATTTATGAATCTAAATTATTAGGCACACATTGACTAGGCAAAGGGGCTTGCAAAAATGAATAATGTCAAACTTCATTATTGCCTTTTTTAGGTACATAAACATCCTCACAATTGCCTTGCAATGGCCACACATGCACTTCACACACCAAAGATTAAAAAAAACTATATTACTGTTTCTTTAAAGAAAGAATTGGAAAACAAAAAATTGCAAACTTAACCTCATGAGAAAGAAATCTTGCAACTTATAATTTTTAGCACTTATTTGGAGGTGAACTATGGCTTGACTTGAATTCTTTATTACAGAACTTCTTTGCTTTGCATCTTGCAAGAATAGCCCCATTCTTAATATTAAGCACTTTATTATTATGTGAAAATGTAGATATGTTCTTCTTGATAAGATTGCGGCATCTTTTCACCATATCCTGCATCCATTTCAAATGATAATTAATTAAAACAGATTAATCAGAAGGGTTAAATAATCATTATATCATGAATTAATGATTTGATTAGAATACTTGCATTGTTCATCCTTTTGTGAAAACACCCCAATTTTGGGTCATCAACAGTTTGATTAGTCACCCATAGCACTGCAGCTGCTGCTATTGCAGATGGGGTAAAATCCAATAAATTGATCACTGCTAAAAAGAGAAAAAAAAAACATTAATTAATTTTGATAATCATGAAAGAGAGATTAACTAAAGAAAGTGAAAGATACTACACAAAGAATTAAATTACCTCTAAGTATGCTCATAATAAGATCAGAAGACCGTGTGAAAACAGAGTTGAAACTATTATTATTACAATTTACAGGGCTGACAAATGAAAGCTTTGCAATGAAATAATGTAGAAAATGGTAAGGTGTAATGATGTGTAATCTCCATTCGAGTCTGGCCATGACCAAAAGTTCCATTCTTTGAATTGTTTTTGGCTTGAATAAAAATTTGGGTTCTAATATTTGCAAGTCTAGGAGAATTGGGACTCTGGTTTCCTCCAATTTTGCTGCTATTGATAGGCAAGCTACTGCTAATAGCTGCAGGGGCCATCCTTTTCCTTCCTGCATAAAATAATAACTCTGGAAAATTTTAAGGAATTCATTTATAAAATCCACACTTGAAATGTTCGGTATGATTGAAAATTCATTTGAAATTTTATGGAATTGGTTATTTAAATAAATTTCTACCAAAATTTACAAATGAACTCTAAACTTTATTAAATGCACAAGCTAACAAAGCTAATAAAATTTAGGTATAAATTGTTAAACTACATGTTCGAAATGAATACTACATTAAAATTCATTGGTATGAATGAGGAAATGACGAATTAAGCTTTTAGTTATTGCTATTAGCCTAATAGTCGAGTGTTGATTAAATGGCAAAAAAAAAAAAAAATCAGAGTACCGGCAGAGTATGAAATGAGAGGAAGCGATCCAAATAATTGACAGAGAGATATGCAGTTTCAGGCCTAAACTGGTAGTAAGTCTGCACCTGCAGGATAATGGGGACTAAAACTAACAGAAAATAAAAACAAAAAACAAAAAAAAAAAAGATATAAAAGACTTATAATAGTAATCACCTTAAATATCCAATTTACTGCATCTTTTCGAGCAGAAACAATCTCTGGAAGCTCAAGAAACTTTGCAATTAAGTGGGTTTGGGGCATTTGATCAAGTTCAGAGTGGAAAATACTATCAATGAAGTTTTCGTCTTCAATTGGGAAATTTAAAGTAAAGGGTTCGACTTGATTAATGTCTATTTCTGAGCAAACTGCTTCCCTAGGAGATTCATTGCAGTACAAGTTAATAGGAGACACAGACATTGTAGACAAGTACTGTTATTCAGTGGAAACTACAATATAACGTTTGAAATTTATTAAGATTTAAGCATTGTGAGATTTATTTATTTATTTAATTAATATTATATTTTTGATATTGACATGACATTAGATTACTGTTTTGCAGGCTCTTTGCTGAAAGTGTATGAAGCTTCCTCAAGGGCAGGCTAAAATTATTGTAGGACCACTATAAAGAGAAATTTTGAGATGAACACTACGTTAGATTATAACTAATTAATTTTTATTTTTTTTACCAAAAGATATCATTCATTGAAAAAAGAACATAGTTACACAATATTTTTAACCCAAGATAATTGGGCATATAAATTACAAGCAAATGAAAAATTCAGGATTTTTCTAGTTAAATTATTGGCTACCAATTATATTCTCGTTTGATATAATTAAAAAAACAAGAATTAAAAATAAGAATTGAACGAGAAACATCCAATAAAATATTAGAATAATACTATAAAGAGACAATAATTTCTCGGGTAGCATTAATAATATTCAAGATATCTCCTTCAAAAATAATATTCTTGTGCCCTAGTTGAATAGCTACTCTCAACCCCAAAACTTTTAGAACAGTAGAATCTATTACATAAAGAAAACATGTAAGAGTCCAAGAAATAATTTTAGAAGAGTGATCCCTAACCAGTATAATTTTCCAAATTATGATAATGATCTAGGTGATTTAATATATTAGCGTATTAATTTTGATACATATTCATAATTTAAGTTGATTTAAATATTATGTGAGACAAATACAGTAATTAATTATTTAAATCAATTTAAATGGGTGTATATTATAATTAATACATTAATATATTAATTCACCATTAGTTAGTTCATAATTCGACACAGTAAATTAAGATAGAGTTTACGACTAAAGTTTAAGGAATTTTTATAAAAATATTAAAAAAATAAGAAAAATTTAATTTTTATTATTGAAAAAATATTTTTTTCAAATACGACATATATTAGATATATACTAAATATACTAAACATTTAAAAAAAAGAATAAAAGTGAAAAAAATCATAAAAACAAAAAAAAAAATCATATATTTGTATAATTTTTTCAAAGTTGAATATCACATACAGATTCTAATAAATGCTAAAAAGTAGAAAATGCTCTAAAACTTTAGGCCTATGCGGAATCAGATCATAGTCCAAAAGAGGGTAAATAAATATACAAATATTCATATGAGGCCTTTGGGATTTTGATAGGATCACAGAGCCGAAATCCACTGAGATTGTAAGATGGGCTTTAGGACCGTAGATGAATGAAATAAATTTTGAATGCATGAATCATGATGCAACCCACAATGAACATGATGTGGAAACTTAATTTTTCACCGACATTAATTTAAGAAAAAAAAAATCCTTATGCCCCCCTTTTTTTTTTTTTTTTTCTCTTATAGTTCGTTTTTTATCAATTAAATCATTTAATTTATTTTTTGATATATTAATTTTTTTTTTTTTATGGATACTAACGAGAGTCTATTGCATGCTCATAAAAAACACACCAAGTGATATGAATATGTTGACTAAACTGACTCTCGTGACTAAAGTAATGAAAAAATAAAAAAAAAATGAAATTAAAAAAGAAAAAATAACATCATTCTCTATTTCTCTTTTTCACATCGTTCATTGCGCAAAATCCAAAAACCAGAGCCACTATCATGCATCAAAACTTTCATCATTTCTCTGCTTTTCTTCTCTACACCATTCTCCTCTATATCTCAAATCAAGTCACTGATCCTCAATACCCATTACATGTAAAAACCCCTTTAAACCCTTCACCTCCATAGATTGAACAACTTAAAATTTTAAAATAAAATCAAAATGAAGGAGGACTCAGGTTGAAGAAGGAGGACTCGCCCATCAAAAATATCAAAACCAAAATGAATTTTAAAGCAATAAACGATGAAGAAAACGAAGTGAAAGAAGCGATGGAGGATTCGCGATGAAAAGGAAGAAGGATTAGTAAATTAAATAAATAAATCTCCAATAGCCTCTGCACCTTGGAAATCCCGGTTCCTCTTTCTTCTTTCACATTATTGAGCATATATGTTGTGTTTTTAAAGTTCCTTTCTCTCAGAAAAGCACAATCATCGAGGGCAAAGCCAGTGGTTGAGTCGCATCATCATTGTTGTTAGAGGTTTTATCTACAACGTTGTTTTTGAAAATAAGAACTTGGTGGAGATTTGGGATAAGAGAATGACTTTGTTTTGGGTTTATTTACTAAGCATATTGATCATTGAATTGAAGAGCGCCGCTGAGGATTGAAACCCAGGTTTCGTCTCAGCCCAAAGAAACAGAGCATATAACAATTTAGGAGAAGAATCAAAATTATCAAATAAAATTTCTTCTAACTTGTCCTCTCTCTTTCATCTATTTTTCTTCTAACTAGGTTTACTGCTTGAGCAGTGTTGCCAATTTCTTCATCATACATGCATAGGTCTTCATAAATGAAACGTGTTTTTTCATTAGTTTAGTGGTATTTGTTTTGATTCATTGTTGTTTGTTCAGAATAGTTTGGTTCTTATGTATGCTTCTTGTGGGCAAAATGAGTTGAATTAATGCCTGATAGTGTGCACCAGCCAGTAAATTATGTAATTTTCGCTTCAAATTCCTCTCATTTTATTTTCAAGTTCTCTCCAGATAATTATTAACTTAATATTGATTATTGTTTGTGTTGGGTATATTCAATAACTCTAATATATGTTATAATGTAAGCCCTAATAGATAATGAACCTTTGTAATGGGCCTAATAGGCAAGAGTCCATTAACTGATTTAACCTTAGTGTAACCTTTTATATATGCTATCTAGGGACAACATGCTAGGTATTCCAAATTAGATATCTAGGATGTAATGTTTCAAGCAATTGCATATTGCTTGACCTAAATCCTAATAATTTTGAAGCATTAGGTTTTCTAATTTTTGGATTCAAGGTTTCTTGTTGAATAATTTTCAAGGTTTCTTGTTCTTGATTCAAGTTATTGATTAAATAAAAAAAAAATTGAGATTTACAAACACAGAATTGCAACTCCAAATAATCTGTCGTTTTTGGCAAAATAGGAGCACAATCTTTCCTCGTCGGTGGCCATCCTCCACACCGGAGACGAACATATCCTCCACCGTTGTTGACGAATCCTCAATCACAGATTTGTCCACCACAATCGAGGAGCCAAGAGCACCTCCTGGTCTGTTCCAGTTCCGGTCGGACTCGAGCTCCGACGTCCAACATCGTTGAAGCAAGCACGTCTAGCACCGTCGAAGCTCCAGCTCGCTGTCTGGACATGATCTGCTCCAACTCCAGTGAGTCTCCAACCAGACAAGGGAACATAACACCATCGAAGCTCCCAAGTCCGACGCCTATCCAAAAGACTCTGGGTCTTTCATCGTCGATCGGAGCAAACCCAGAACCTCTACGCTTCTGAGTTTCAGGCCTAGTCACTGTTCACAAAGGCAAAGGAGAAACTATTTTGGGACTGAGAAAAGAAGATTTGAAACTGGTTCAGTTCGGATCGTTGGTTTGGTTCGAATAGTCAGTTTGGTTCGAATCACCAGCTCGATTCAATCGTTGGCTCAATTCAATTGGTTCGATTCAGGTGCACTTGTTTCAACTTTCTTTCTATATAATTTTTGCTATTTAATTGTCTATTTAAATATATAGAAGAATGGATAAACGTATTCCGATTAAAATGGTCAAACTAGAAACCTTTAATGGATATGAATTTAATTCCTAGAATCGAAAGACTCAATTTGAACTGAAATATGAAAATATATTCTATATTGTTTTGAGTACCTTTGCTGATACGATGGAGGACGTTGATGAATCTCAATGGAACAAGGACAATGATTTATGTAAGGATTATTTATTGAATTATCTTTCTGATCGGCTGACATAAGTTTTTAGCAAATACAACACTGCTAAAGAAATATGGGATAATTTAGATGCTCAATTTAAAAAAGAGGAGGAATTGTCTAAAACATACCTAGTTGACAAATTCATGGATTTTAAATTTAATGAAAATATGAAAATCATTCCTCAAATAACTGACCTAGAAAATCTGAGATCTAAATTAAATAATAAAAAGATCATCATCTGTGATGCCTTTTTAGTTGGGGCAGTAATTTACAAACTACCTTCTACATGGCACACTTTTAAAACTAAAATTTATAGAAAAAAGGTGCAAGTGGGACTGAATGATCTCAAACGATTCATCAGAATCGAAGATAAGAACAGAGTTAGAAATAACTTAGAAATGGTCAGACAACAGCGGTCGACTACTAACACAATCACACATTCCAAGAAAATTTCTAGGAGATTTAAGTCGACCAAAAATGAACCCCCCAAGTTGGAGGCTAAAAAAACTATTTCTAAGAAGAAAAATGGCAAGTGCCACAACTGTGGGAGATAGGGTCATTTCATTGCAGAATGTAGGACTCCTCTAAAAACTAAATCTAACACACCAAATAAAGAAACAAATATGATAATACAAAATACTCAGCCTCAGAATTTTATTGCTATGATCGAAAAAAGTGGAAAGGCCAGTACTTCTCCAGAATGGTGCCATATTTGTAAGAACAAAATACAACTTGATGATGCTACTGAAGTCAATGAGACTATCGTTGTAGCTAGTAGAGACAAAAAAGTAGTGACTCACACTGGTACAACAAATATAGGGCTCTATTCAGGTAAAATTCTAACTCTAAAAAAATGTTAAAGTAGTTTCATTTATCTTAAAGAATTTAATTTCTATCAGTCTTTTAGATATTGCTGGCATGAACACTTTAATTTCTAATGGCAGAGTAATTTTGTCTGTTAATTCTTATTATTTTGGATGTGCTTATTTGGTAGGTGGTAAGTATAGACTGAGTTTAGCAAATGAAATAGTTAGTCATGTTAGTTTAAATTTAATTGATCCAAAAATATTGCATAATCGATTAAGACATGTGAACTATATGAAAATGGTTAAAGTCGCTAAACTCATAATATATCATTAGATACTTCGATCAAATTTAATAGATGTGAAATGTGTGCTCAAACAAAAATTACTAGAAAACCTTTTCAGTTGGTCTCTAGGAGTACACAACTTCTTGAACTAATACATTATAACTTATGTGATTTTAAAAGCTTCACAATTAGAGGAGGTCGGAAGTATTTGGTAACATTTATACACGATTTTTCTAGATTTTATCGTATTTATCTGTTAAAATCTAAAAATAAAGTATTTGATAAATTTAAAATTTTCAAGAATCGTGTTGAAAATCAATTAAACTTGAAAATTAAAAAACTTAGGAGTGACAGAGTAAGAGAATACAAATTGACAGAGTTTAAGGAATTTTGTAACTTTCATGACATAATACTTGAAACTACTACTTCTTACTCAACTCAATTTAATGGTATAGCTGAACGTAAGAACATGACGTTAACTGAAATGTTAAACTCTATGTTATTGACAGCTGGCATGCCTTCTTGTTATTGGGGAGAAGCAACTTTAACTGCATGTCACATCCTGAATAGAGTATCACATTCTAAGACAAATTCAATACCTTATGAATTATATCATAAACATCCTTGTAGATATGATACTCTAAAGTCTTGGGATTGTATCGCTTATGTTAGGATACCAGACCTTAGGAGACCAATGGTAGGACCTAGGATCAACACATGTGTATACCTAGGTAGTACAGAGGATAGTGCAGCTGGTTGATTTTTAGATCTATCTACCAATATGGTTATAGAATCTAGAGATGCAATATTCTTTAAGGATAAATTTCTAAAAGATCAAGGGTTGACTTTATCAGGCACTGTAGAAATTAATTCAGAACCTCTAAATGAAATTGCACCTAATTTCTCTGACACTCTTTAAATTAATGAATCATTACCTTTAAGAGTATCTATAAGAAAGAGAGTTCCCAAAACGTTTAGTGAGGATTTTGTCACTTACCATTTAGAGGATAATCCATCTAATTATAAAGAAGCGATGAGATCTAAGGATTTTTTTATTATGGGCAGAAGCCATTGGTG